>OY812999.1:60520122-60547622 GCA_963681545.1 Germaria angustata | reverse complement strand
TATATATATATATATATATATGTATATATATATATATATATATATATATATATATGTATATATATATATATTATATATATATATATATATATATATATATATGTATATATATATTTATATATATATATATATATATATATATATATATATTATATATATATATATATATATATATATATATATATATATATATATATATATATATATATATATATATATATTATATATATATATATATATATATATATATATATTATATATATATATATATATATATATATATATATACAGTTTGTCAAGAAATTGTTTTGACAGTGTGCAAATAGTTTTTATTTTGACTTTCATTATTAAAAAACAAAACGTGTTTTAACTCTTTTACCATTTTTTTTATAATCTAATTTTAGCTATATGTTAACTAACAAATAACGGCAAGGAGAACAAAATAAAAACTTAAGATTAAGAAATAAGATAAAAAAGTAAAAGAAACTCAAGAATGTTGTTGTCAAGAAAATGTTTTTACATACTAATATAATATGAAAAAATGGATTGGATCTTTAAATGTAGGATTATCAATATTTTGTGTGGCCACCATTGGCATCAATCAGGGCTTGCAGGCGCCGTTTCATTGAAAAAAATTAATTTTTGTACTTATTCTGTTGGTATTTTATTCCATTCTTCAAAAATTACAGCTTTTAACTCACTTTGGTTTCTGGGACGCCTTTTGGCAGTATTTTTTTTTTAGACAAGACCATAAATTTTCAGTTGGGTTTAAATCTGGACTCTAAGCAGGTGTATCGAGTACCTTAGCGCAGTTGTAGAGAAGCCACGTCCTTACCAAAAGAGCCTTATGTTTAGGGTCATTATCCTGATAAAATTTGAAATTCGGCTTTCTATCAGAATAAAACCCAAATTTAGTCGCGCTGTTAACTAGATGACGCTTTAATATACCCAGGTATTGATTAGCATCCATAGTGTTCTCAATAAAACAAAGATCTCCAACTCCCTTACTAGAAATGCACCCCCAAACCATTACTGAAAGTTTTCCAAATTTTACAGTTGGAATTATGTTTCGATTTTCCAATGCTTTCAAAGGTTTTCTCCATACTCTATTAGGACCGTCATTGTAGAAAAGCATTATTTTGGTCTCATCACAAAATATAACGTCATCCCAGTAGTCGGCAGGCTTGGAAATGTGTGTTACAGCAAAAGACAATCGTCTTTCTTTATGTTGCATTGTAAGCAGTGGTTTTTTTCGTGCCACTCTGGATGAATAGTCGTTCTTTTTCAAAACGTGTCATACCGTTTCGTGAGAGATTGTCACGCCACATTCTTCTTTAAGTTCACATGCAAGCGTTCGTATGGATACCAAAAGGTTTTCGTCTACCTTTCTTCTTAAAAGACGTTCTGTTCTCTCCGAAATTTTACGTGGACGCCCAGTTGGAAGCTTTAATGTTAGACTATTTTCTTTTCCAGCGCGATTTAAAATATTGTACACTGTTTGTCTAGTTATTGAAAACATTTCAGATAACTCTTGGACCGTTTTCCCGATCGCGTGGTTATAGTAAACTAACTGAATTACACCGGTCGACGTTCTTTTGCCAGGCATTTTAAATCCTCGTAAAATTATCGTCTTCAGTAATAAAAAAACAAAACTATAATTAAATCATTATCAATGGTCACTTGACTAACGAAAAAAAATTGTAGTTTGAACAGTAAAAACTACCGGTATAAAAAAAACACACACAAAAAAAGAAATTGTAAAAACATTTTCTTGACAACAAAATTTTTGTATTTATTTTGTTTTTCGTCTATTTTTTTATTATTATTCTCTATTTTCTCCTTCTTTTGCTTCTGTTTGTTAACTAATATATAGATAAAATAGAATTGAAAAGAAAAAATTGTTAAACTACAAAGGAAAACTATTTTTTGCATTATTAAAATCAAAACAGTAATTTTTTTCACTATGTCAAAACAATTTCTTGACAAACTGTATATATATATATATATATATATATATATATATATACAATATATATATATATCTTTATATATATATCTTTATATATATATATATATATATATATATATATATATATATATATATATATATATATATATATATATATATATATATATATATATATATATATTTGTTTATTTATTTATTTATTTATTTATTTCAATACATAAAAGCCTTCATGGCCAATCATACATGTATTGTGGGTATAAATTACATTAAACTGTTCCCCAGCAAAAACGACGTCTTCTCAAATCAACTAAACTTTAAAACATTGAAATGTAAAAATATTTTTTTTTTTTTTTTTTTTTTTTTTTTTTTTTTTCACTCATATTTATACATTGTATCTTCAAAAAGAACTAACAATAAGTATTCAAATCTTAAATATAGATATAATAATTAGGCCCAACCAGTGTCGGACGTAAACTTAGAGATAGTAATTAATTATACATAAATATGTTAAGCACAAAAATATTCAAAAAATTCAATCTGAAGTGTGGCGTATTAAGGCCGTAGTATCCCTCTTTTTTAAGCGGATGTGTCCAGGAAAGTTCAAGATGTTACGAGCAAGGGGATTAGGATGGGACTCGAGTTTTGTTAAATATTTGCCTGCATATTTTGCAATTTCTGCAGTCACAAGTGGCATATTTAGATCACGATGTAAAATTGAATTTTTCATGTACCATGGAGCCGATGTTATTAACCTTAAAATTTTGTTTTGCATTCGTTGGATTCTCTCTACATTGGAAGCTGAAGCAGTGCCCCATAGCTGAATTCCGTAACACCATATGGGTTTCAAAAGCGACTTGTATATTAAAAGTTTACAATCCAGACTGAGGGTAGAATTTCTACCAATCAGCCAATGTATCTGAGTCAATTTGAGTTTTATTTGTGTCAGCTTAGAGTCAATGTGGTTTTTCCATGTGAGGCGTCGGTCGAGGTGTATACCAAGATATTTCACCTGTGAATGTTGAGGAACAACTTGATTGTTGATTCGAATGGGGGAACAAATATCTCTTCGTAGAGTAAATGTGACATGAACACACTTTTGTTCATTTACTTTTATTCTCCATAAGTTCAACCACAGCTCCAACAGGTTAATATGTTCCTGAAGATATCGGGATGCCTCGTGAGGGTTTTCATGTATACTAAGGCAGGCTGTATCATCGGCAAATGTAGAGGTGAGGATATTACTGCTTAAAGGCATATCACAGGTATAAATCAAATACAAAACTGGCCCCAATATACTCCCCTGTGGCACACCGGATGAGATAGTTTCGGGCACACTCATAAAGTCTCCTTCCACAACAGTGAACTTCCGGGCAAGAATGTAACTTTGCAAAAGATTTACTATGTTAATTGGTAGATATGTCTTCAATTTCAAAATCAGGCCTTCGTGCCACACTTTATCAAATGCTTGAGAAACATCAATAAAGAGGGAAGAACAATACTTCTTTTCTTCAAATGTTCTTCTTATGAAATGAACCATTCTATGAGTTTGTTCAATGGTGTTATGCTGACTTCTAAAACCAAATTGATGATCCGGTATGCACCCATTATCAGTTAGAATTGGGGACAATTTCGTCATGAGAAGCTTTTCGAAGAGCTTTGAAATTGTTGACAGTAAACTTATTGGCCTATATGACTCAGCCTTGGTAAGATCTTTGCCCGCCTTTGGAATCATTTTGATCATGGCAAGTTTACAGCTGTGTGGATAATACTCCAGTCGTAAAATGCCATTAAAAATAAATAACAGGATTCTAATAGCAATACGGGGCAAATTCATCAGCATCTTGTTACTAATTCCATCAATACCCGGGGCCTTCTTTGGATTGGTTTCAGCAATTAGTTTTTGTACATCACGCATCTTAAACTTCATGGGTCGAGGGGGTAGAGCAACTACACTCGGCAAATCAACAGCACCAGTACATGAGTATTGGGTAAATACGTGTTTTAAGTGCTCAGCAAATATGTTACCTTTTTCAGTATTGGTTCTTGCCCAACCTCCGGTCGAAGTGCGCAGGGGTGGTTTAAACTCAACGGGTGTTTTAAGTTTTTTAGCAGCGCGCCACAAGGAGTAATTAGATGCTGCTGTGACATCGAGACCTTCCAGATAGTTCTTAAGAGAAGCAGATTTTTCAGATGCAAGCAACTCATGGAGTCGTTTAGTGCATTCTCTAAGTCTGATTTTATGTTGGTGTGATCTGTGCTGTTGCCATTCCCTTCTAGCTCTTCTTTTTTCACATACGAGACGTTCAATGTCCGCAGAATAAATTCTATTAAACCCAGTCTGCGGAGAGGAGGTAGTGGCATGTTTAGCAGCCTGTTTAATATTTTCAGTAAGATTAGCAATGTTGAATTCAATATCATCGGAAGTTCTAAGCCTGATGTTTTCCGTACAATGACTACTGAGATATTTTTTGAACCCCAGCCAATTAACATGATTTATCATCTTCACATATGGGTGAGGTATGTCACTTCTTAGTGGGCTACAAATTGTAACGATCGTTGGCGAGTGATCGGAGGAGAGATCATGAGAAGCTTCAACATGAATTAAATCCCTAGAGATATTTTTCATGACGCCAAAATCTATAACATCTGGAATTTTTTGTGGGTCAGTAGGCCAGTAAGTGGGCTCCCCGCTAGAAATGACATCCAAACCCATTTTTGAAATTGTGTTGAATAATGCTCGACCTCTGGGTGTAATAAGACGCGATCCCCAGAACGTATGTTTTGCATTGTAGTCCCCAGCTGCCACGAAACAAGGTCCAAGAGTTCTGTAAAAATCCTCATATTGATCCTCAGAGATTGAAAATCTGGGAGGGGAGTAAATTGATGATATCACGAAATTTGTACAAAAATTTTCAATGCAAATATTTGTTGCCTGCAGATGGTCCTCACAAATGTTCTCAAGAATGTAGTGTTTGAGTCTTGACTTTATTAGAATTGCCGATCCTCCGCATGCTCTTCCTCTCGGGTCCTTTGTATCATATAAGGTATAGCCACTAATTTTAAAAAGGCTTCTTGAAGTCAAATGAGTCTCAGATACCAACATTATATCAATATTTTTTGTCGTGAGGAAGTGCTCTACTTCATTTTTATGTTGGCGAATGCCGTTTGCGTTCCAGAAACATACTTTTAACGTGTTCATGGCTTGTTAACTAATGCTAGAAGCAGTGTGTTCTGCATTCGCAACATTTCTTGCATCATGCTAGTCATATTTGTTGTAAAGTTGTTTATAGTTTGCACCAGATTATCAATAGTAGCTTCAAGGCGATGGAAATTAAAGTTTGCGTTTGTTGTGTTATTTGGTGGTGACACTTTTTGCATGGGAACAGAGTTGATCTTTACAGCGTCAGCATATGATACTTGTGTAGAGATTGGTTGGGACATAGGAGGATAAGTAGCGGAGTAAGTATTTCCTGTTTGCGCTGGGACTACTTTAGGCTTTTGAATCATAGCCTGTTTAACGAAGGAGTATACAGGACAACCTCTGTAGTTAGCAGTGTGATTACCTCCACAATTACTGCACTTTTTTTCCTTTTGGTCTTTCGACTTATTGCAAATGGCAGTCTCGTGCAATTCACCGCACACAACACAAACAGTAGGTAATTTGCAATAAGTTTTCGTATGGCCATATTCTTGACAATTATGGCACTGTACGGGTCCTGAACGCTTGTGTGGTTCTTCAACTGTGATTTTGCGGTATAATAGATATTTTAAATCATAAATGGGATGGGTCTCATTTTTCTTCAATAATATATCATTTGGCTCCAGTTCAACGCGAAATAGGGGTTGGGGGATCTTCTCCCTGTTTATTATGTTGGATACATTTTTTACCTTGAATCCTTTCAGGGTGAGAGCATCTTTTATTTCAGCAGGAGCAACATAAGAATCAATGCCCTTCAATACCACCTGTAGGCCCTTGGCGCTCTTAAGTTGGAATGTGTAAAAACTTGTTTTATTTTTTTCCAATTCATTAACCATTTTGCGGAAATCTTTTTCTTCATATATTTGAATTTTAGTTTCATCAATGTTACCACGTTTTATTGGAACAATGTGAAATGCCTTTTCACCAATGACCGATATTAATTTTTTGATAAGGGTGTTTGAATTCTTCTCCCTCAAATAGATGGGTGGAGGTTTGGAGGTTTTTTTCGAGGACGCTTCGGGTTTGTCGTTGACATCCTGCAATATTTTAAAGCGGTTTTGAAATGTAAAAATATGAAAAAAGTCCCTGTTAGAGATTTAAGTAAGCTACCAATTTCTTCTTATAAGCAGCGATGGAATCCGAGAAACATTTTAGCTCTATAGGTAAAGTATTCCATATTCTAGCAACTCTGATAGAAAAAGAAACTGATAATATTTCGTAACGTATAAGAGGTATAACGATTTGTAAGTTACGCGAGGAATGAGAAAAATCGAATCTTCTACATAAATCAATAGGAACACCATATTTTAGAGTTTTAAAAAAACACAATAACGTACGCAAAAGAACATATGTAGTTATCAAAAGAACAACGTAATAAGTCGACTGCAAAAGTATTGACATGGTCACGTATCCTGAGTTTATAAACAAAAATCAAAATTCGATTAAAGATTACCTTTAGTCTATACCTAGTGCCACTTGATGACCCAGCAATGATTTCTAAATCGTAATTTATATTTGACATAAGAAGTGCATACGCAACACTTTTTGTTATATGTATGGGCATATAAGAGCTAAGGGAGTACAATCTTCTTAAAACTAAGAACATTTTGCTAGATATGTGTCTAACATGCCGTTCAAAAGAGAGAAACTGATCCAAGTAAATTCCAAGACACTTCAGATGGTCAACAAACTGTATAGCCTCTTCCGACACATAGAGACTGGGGCTTTGAGTTCTTTGACGACGCATCATAAATTGGATGGCTTTCGTTTTCCTAGGATTTATAGATAGATTATTAGCCGACATCCAATTTGAAATAGCTCGCAGATGTCTTTTTACAGACTCTTCAAATAGGCTCGGGATAAAGTTTCGGTTATGAAACAGTAATTGCACATCGTCAGCAAACACAAAGGGTTGACAAAAATCATTACACATTAGATCAATACATTCATTGATATAGATGATGAAAAGCAAGGGTCCCAGAACAGAGCCTTGGGGTACACCTAAAGTTGCAACCCTGACACTAGAAGTAGCACCATTATGAAAAGTAAATTGGGATCTATCACATAGATAAGAAAAAATAAGCTTGCAGGCAGACGAGGAAAAATTATATTTGTTTTTTAGTTTACATAGTGAATGGTAATGATCAATACTATCAAATGCTTTACTAAGATCTAACGAGACCATAACACAAGACCTATGTTCATTCATATTTTCTCTAATATAATCATTTAAAGCAATTAATAACGTCGTGGTATTATAATTCCTGCGAAATGCGTACTGGCTTGGATGTAATAAGTTATAGTGATTTACATAAGAAAGAATTTGGAATTTTATCAAATTCTCAGCTATTTTGGATAATGATGGTAATATACTTATAGGCCTTAACTGACCTTCGTAGACTAGTAGGTAGTGTACTAGACTCGTTGTGCGAAGGTCCCAGGTTCGAATCCTGCCGCAGAACTCTGGCAATTTGTGTTTGATAATTAAAGGGAGCGTACAACAAGCCTTCACTGGCTTAAGTGTATGTCGTATGACATGGGCTATCACACTCCTCCAATCAACCTAACCTAACCTAACCTATAGGCCTTAAATTTTCAATATCATAACAACCACCTTTAGGAATAGGTACAACCCTCGCAAATTTCCACAAACTAGGAAATGATGATGTAGTGAAAATTGTATTCACTACGTGTAATAATAAATTTGAAATAAGAGGATAAATAAGCTTAATAAATTGTATAGGAATGGCATCATGACCAATAGCGTTTGATTTAATCTGTTTAATTGTTAGAAACAATTCATCTTCCGTAACAATACGAAACGAGAACGATCCAGGTTCATGACTAAAATCGCTAAAATCAAAATCATTAATAGTACTTGGATTGAAGTTTTCGAAAAATTTATTATTTAATGATTCAATATCAATTGTAAATAAGAAACTATCATCACACCCAAGAATTTTTAGTCTATTCCAAATCAGTTTACTATCACCAGTTCCAAAAAAGCGAAGTCCAAATTTTGTGCGTTCCTTTCTTATAGTAGCTTTTGTTTTATTCCTATATTTGCAATAAATTTTCCAATTCATATCAGATGGATTATCACGATAAGCTAGAAATGCCAAGTCCCTCAACGATTTAGAATGAACAATTTTACTTGATTTCATAAAATCATTTCGTTTACAATTTACTCCAGACATTGGAACCCTATTATGAAACTCTATAAGCAACAGATTAAGAGCAATCAACTGCGCATCAACATCATTGGTATTATAAATTACAGAACTATCAAACTGACGGATAAATGAAAAGAATAGGTCATTATCAATTCTATTGTAATCTCTATATTCAAGCACTCTATTTATAAACTCGGTTTTTATGTTAAAGGAAATATATATAAAACTGTGATAGGAATTTGTAAAAGAACAAACAAATTGCCCAGACTTTTCCACTAGGGAATTGTTGCTCACCAGGAAATAGTCAATAAGCGTGGTCGTGCCATGAGATAAGTCAAAGTGAGTAGGAACACAATTATGAACCGTAAATAAATCGATTTTAAGACACATTAAATGAATTTGTTAGATAAAGTATGATTAAAGAGATTATAATTGAAATCGCCCATAATTATAATATTAGAATATTCCTCGAATAATTCGCTATGTAAATATTCAAAAGTATCGATGCGACCTGTCGGTAAGTATACGACACCAACCAATAAGCGCATATCACCCAATCCATTTATTTCCACAAATAACGGTTCACAAACTCCATAGTCTACACTTTTGTAAATAGTTTTAAATTTTAAACATTTAGAAATATATTAACAAACGCCACCACCTCTACTCAACATGTGAGTCGGGACACGAAAATTCCTCACTATAGTATATCCAGGAATAGCAACAGTTTGAGATAAGGTTTCCTTTACTAATCACGTTTCAGAAACACCAACGATACTCATACCAGATTCATAAATTAGATGTCTAAATTCCTCAAATTTAGTAGTTCTATTAGAAGGGTTTATATTTTGAACATTAATATGTCCAACATTCAATTTATCCTTATTGCAAGTAGAAAAAGATTTAAGAATTGTATTATCTCTAGCAATAGGACCCAAATTTTCATTATGGAACATCAAAGTTATAGATAGAGTCAGTTTTTGTAGGTAACAATGTATTAAACTTAAATGATTTATACATATAGGAAAAAAAGAAATTGATATAATAATAAGGGTTAAGCTTTTGGAAATATGCTAAGGAACATATAAAAATTAACATTATGATATACTGCTAATTGGATAATATATAGTTAGGATTTAGACATATTTTTCAGTAAGTAAAAAAGAAAAAATTATTCAAATGTGATTAATATTAGTTACAATGTGATAAATACATAAAAAAAACTTTTAGATATATTTTGAAAGGCACTTAAAAATATTTTATAAGTTAATTATATTTATTTATTTCCTTTATCAAAAAGGTTTACATATTGTTCAAAATCCAGGGTCTTGCTGTTATCAGTTTTTGTTACTTTGACTTTACATTTTGGAACTAATCTATTTATTATATTGAAGTTATAAATTTTCTTTTCTTTAACCAGTAATCGACAGAATCTAAATAATTCAATGGCCATTGGGGTGAGGTTATCATTCAAGTATACACGGTTTCTAATTTCTTTGCCATTATCAAATTTGTAAAAATCAGACAAAACTAAGTTTATTTTCTTAAGATAGAGGTCCATCAATTGATCACGGAGCAAGATATTATTAAATTTCACTAACACAGATGTACCATTACGGATATAAACAGCTTGTGATATATCTTTTATATCAATGTTAATTTTAAAATATTTACATAGGTTATTGATAATTATATTTAAATCTTCAACTTGTTGAGGAATACCAGAAACTATTAAGTCAGCACGATTCAATCGATGATGAAGAAATTATTTACCAATTCGAGCTCATGTAGTTTCTTCTTACTGCTACTTTAAATATTGGTCACAAGGTTTTTGCAAGACAGAATCTCTTCCTTAAAGTTTTTGAGTTTAGTGGATAGCTTAGTACGAATCTCTGTTTTTACCGCCTCAAGTTTGGTGTTCATATCTTCAACAAATTTATTCAGCATTTTTTTGAAGTCAGTAAACTCAGTTTGAATTTCTTTCCTGAGGGACCCATCCTTTGCAGCAGTGTCAATAGGATTTGACATGCATTTTTTGCAAGTGAATTTCAGATTCCGATTTTTATCCAGAATTTGGAAGGCTTCTTTTGAGATACCTTCACAATCAATATGAAGCCAAAAGTCACACACCGTACACAACAAACAACGCTTCCCAGAAACACTGGCTTCACAGGATCCACACAAATAAGTTGGAGCCATATTGGTTAATACAAAAACTTTTTGTATCAGATATTTCTTCACGAGATGTGATATTTTTGTTTTAATTCTTTTTTAATTTTTTTCTTTTTATATGTACTAGTTATATTATAACGGTTAACGAAAATTCTTAGTTGACGCTCACACTATTACTTATGTACTTATATAAGTATATGTACTTATATATACACTTATCTATATGTACATACATATGCATATATGTATATGTATAAGTATGTAATAACTTCACTTTATTATTGAGTATTTTAACCAAATTATTTGTATATCTGAAGCACAAACAACTTTTTCTAGTTCCAATGTAAATTGGCCCAAAATTAAGTATCCAACTGTCGGCTTTTAACACACCACAAATGAATATTTTAATTTATAATTATTTCCAACCAGCAGTAACAAATTTCGCGTCTAGTACATATATATATATATATATATATATATATATATATATATATATATATATATATATATACATCCCTTGCTGGGATAACTACCTCGTCGTGGTGGGAGGGTTTAAGTGTGGGCTGAATTGCACACCTCTTCTGAAGGACGAGGGTCCTCTATAGGATCCGTAGTTTAACTGAAGAAGGCGTTGGGCATAAAAACCTGCATACTAAAAGTTATCCACCCCCAAACAGAGGTGTCACGCGACCTGTGCCTATCTGTTCTCTTTGTAGTCGGGTGCATGAGACTGTATTCAAACGGAGCTTTGCTGATACCTGGGCACCTCAGCAAATAGACTACGTCCCCTTCAAGTTAATGGGGGCTATGACGTGGAGGAGATCCCTTTCCCCTACACACTGGGACCAATTATGAAGAAAAATAATAATGACTACAAACAACAGAAGAACGAAGGAAAAACGATGACGACAATAGACATACAAACGGACAACGGAACGGAAAATCGGACAATGATAGCGACACCAAAAAGAGAGGAAGAGGTGGTAAAACCCTGGGGGACTTAAAGTCAACCCAGCCTTCAGAAACAGGTGGGAACACCAACTCTGACTCTAAAAACGTAAACCAGTCAGGTAGAGATCCTTCGCAGGATCTGGACACACTGGTGGATGAGGTGAGCGTCAAAATCGCGAGCTTAAATACTGGAAAAAAACGGCTCTCTGAGGCTCAAAGGCGAAAACTTGCCAAGAAGAACCAGGCAGCAGCTAAAAATACGCAAGATGCCCTAAAGGGAGCATCGGAGACTCCTTCCACCTCGGTAGAGACTGGTAAGAGGATCCGATCTCCAGAAGAGCAAAACATTGCGGAGCCGAAGCAGAAGAAAAGGTGCTCCTCGTTGACCAGTAAGTCGCCAAAACCTGGCGTCTCCCTTCTTAAAGGAGTCTCTATGAGGAATCTTTCTAGCAAGGGGGTCAAAGGTGCAACACCTACTGAGAAGGCGGGTACGTAGGTGAAATCTTCCGCGGAAGCAGAGGACGCCAAAAAGCGGAATCTCTTCACGCGTAAGAGGAAGCTAGACGCAACGAAGGAAAAAGAGCCGCCATCTTACGCTAAAGTAGCCAGGAGGCAATACAGGGACAATCTCTGCTACGCGGTCATGGACACCTCATGTCCGACTAGCAAAATACCAGAAAATCAACAGCAAGTGGTTGAGGATCTGGTAAATAACGCGATATTGGAATACGTTATGGCAACCGATAACAGATCTCCAATGAAAATAAACAGCTGCGAGTTTCAAAGGGGCGTGCTGTTGCTAAGGTTAGCATCGCAGACCTGCGCAGCCACCCTTAAGGAGTTGGTAGAAAGAATCCCTCCACCATGGAACGGCTGTAAGCTGGAACTGGTGGAAGGGAGAAATATACCAACTCTAACCAAGGCAACCTTCTACATCAAAGGATGGGGATGCAAATTCACATCCGACCTTGTTTTGGAGGTTATTGGTAAACAAAACAAAGAAGTGGCGGTAGAAAATGGAACTCTTTTTGTGGTGGACATCGACCAAGGATCTATTTCCAGCCTTTTTAAATCTGAAAGGAAGATGTTCTTTGTGTCAAAAGCTGTCTATTTCAAAATAGGCAAGTCCTGTATCGGCAGTCAGGTTAAAACCACCTTCACCAACGACAGGACAAGCACAGCATAGACTGCATCTAGCCAAAATCAGGCGGGCGTCTCGGAGGTCCAGATGGCCAAGGAGGAGTTGGAGCAAAATATCACCAACTCCCAAGAGGTCCGCCTATTAGAAGGATGATGTGGGAGGTCATCCAAATTAACCTCCACCGGAGCGAGACGGCAACTCACGGTTTGATGGCGAAAATTAACAAAGGTAAGATACATGTGGCATTAATACAAGAACCCAGGACGACAAAAAACAGGGTTAATGGATTAAACCATGTAAACTACCAATTATTTTATGCTAAAACAGGGAATCGTCCGAAGACCTGTATTCTTAGTCACAAAAATTTATGCTTGCTTTTATCCACAGAGTTGTCAACAGCAAACGCAACAGTACTGAAGCAGGGAAATGGGAACATATGCCTAGCATCAGTATACTTGCCGTTTGATGCACCGACACTACCACCAACGTCGGAATAACAACATTTGGTAGAAGATTGCAGATTAAAAAGTAGGAAAATACTAATCGGATGCGATACTAATTCGCATCATATTGCATGGGGTAGTACTAACATTAATAAAAGGGGACAGGCTCTTTTAGAATTTCTAAATACTAACGATCTATTAAATGTTAATACTGGTAATACCCCTACCTTTATTAATAGAATTAGAGCGGAGGTATTAGATTTAACCATATGTTCTGAAAACGTAATCGATGAAATTGCTGAATGGAGGGTTCTGAACGAGTACTCATTCTAAGATCATCGTTATATTATGTTTATAACCTTCCGGAACAGGGCTAAAACTGATTGGGCAAAATTCGAAAGATCACTTGATTCTCATTTAGAGCAGGTTTCTTTCAATCGCCTAGACAGCGAGAACATATACAGTAAAGTCAAAATCATTACGGACGCTTTAGTTGAGTCGTTTGAAGAGAGTTGCCTACTTCGGGAAAGAAAATCCCCATACGTGAAACCCTGGATGACAGGGGAGATTCGGGCAATGGGGAGGGAAGTTCGCCGACTCTATAATAGAGCGGAATGTAAAAGATTGCAAGTATGTTTGGAGGATTATCGTGATAAACTCCGAAATTACAACAAGAGAATAAGAACAGCTAAACGTACATCCTGGAGGCTTTTCTGTGAACAAGTGGATAGTGTAAGCGATGTTTCTAAAATTAAAAAAAAATTTTTTGTCAAAAACCTACATCCAGGCTGAATCTTTAGTGGATGAAACGGGCAAGACAATTCAAAATGCGGAGGAAACCATTGAACTCCTCATGAATTTAGTTCCGACACATCTTGCAGGAATTTATAATGCATGCCTAACACACGCATATATTCCAGTAGGCTGGCAGGAAGCGAGCGTAGTGTTTATCCCCAAACCTGGCAAGCCAAATTATTCTTCCCCAAAGGCTTATAGGCCAATAAGCCTAACTTCCTTCTTGCTGAAAACCATGGAGAGGATAATCGACGACATGGTTAAAGGTAGGATCGCAGGCCATAGGCTGAGGTTCAGGCAGCACGCATACGTCAAAGGTAGATCAGTGGACACTGCATTGCATAATGTGGTGTACTTTATAGAAAGGTCTCTTAATGAAAAGATGTACACTCTCGCGGTTTGCATTGACATTGAGGGGGCTTTTAACAACGTGTATACCAAAACACTTATCCATTCCCTGGACCGGGCGATACGCGACTGGATTGGCAGTATGCTAAGGAACAGATGGATTAATTGTGAGGCGCACAATGTAAGTATAAGAAAGAGGGTGGAATGTGGAACTCCACAAGGGGGGATTTTATCACCCCTTCTATGGACCACAACAGTATATACCCTTATTAGGACTCTGACCGATGAGGGATTCGAGACAGTCTGCTATGCAGATGACGTCATGATACCTCTGAAGGGAAGGGATCCAAATCATTTGTGCAGGAAGGCCGAGGAGGCATTAACCCTGGCACACAACTGGGCTCAACCAAGAGGGTTGAACGTTAACCCAGAAAAAACTGAAATTGGCCTATTTACAAGAAAGACGAAGATAGCTCCATATGATGAGCCGCGCTTTCTTGAAAGGACAATAAATATTTCCGACAGGGTGAAGTATTTAGGAGTCATTCTCGATCGGAAATTAAAATGGAAAGACCACATAAACGAAAGAGTCAAAAAGGCTCATATATGTTGGTCAATCTGTAAACCGGCCATAGGCGCAAGATGGGGGCTGAATCCAGAGATGAAGAAGAGAACCGATGGTGATCGAAATATGGAATAAAAAATAAAATTTAAATAAAACAAAAAAAGAAGTTTTATTTAATATATGACCTAGAGCCGGAATAAAAATAAAAACAAAAATTACATATCATTAGGTCGGAAAAATTAACAAATATATACTTAACTAACGGAAGGCACGCCGAAGAACATCAATATGAAATTAATAAAATATACATACTTATAGTAACAAACCAAACAAGTTTGTCATAAGTAAAAAATAAAATAAGCAAATTAAAAAAAAATAAGCATGTGTATGGTTGGTAAAGAATAAATAACAATGGTAAGACTGTTGTAAGTTAGTGAGGTGTAATTTGAGCTCTTCATTACAAAAAAAAAACTTTTCACAAATTGTGATACGATGAATCAAAAAACAATTCTCGTATTACATTTACAGTGAAGGTTTGTATGAATAGCTGAAACATACATCAACTGACACCACAGAAGTGGACCAAACACAAGAACGCTGATGATGAAAGTGTAGCGAAAACAGCATGTTGTTCCGTTCTGCTAGTGTTTGTCAGAATGATTTACACATTTGTCTTTGTTGTAATTTGTTCTTTGATAACTATCACATGTAATTTGCCTTATAAAATATGATAAAGTTTGCTTTACTTAAATTCCTGAAGAAGAGAACCGATGGTGATCGAAATATGGAATAAAAAATAAAATTTAAATAAAACAAAAAAAGAAGTTTTATTTAATATATGACCTAGAGCCGGAATAAAAATAAAAACAAAAATGACACACTGGCTTTATAGTAGCGTTATCAGGCCCATTATGACCTATGCTTCTATAGTGTGGTGGACGTCGATGGAATATAAATGCAACATCAAAACAATACAGAAAGTTCGGAGAACCCGCTGTCTTGGTATAAGTGGGGCCTTCCGAACGACATCAACAGGGGCGAAACAATATTATCTATCCAGCCAATCGAAATTCGTATAAAATACGAAGCGGCTCTTGCAGCAAAACGACTAAAGGTGATGGGTGAGTGGATCGATCAGGAACACGAAGCGCATCATCAACGAATCTTTACGGCCATAGAAGAATCCATACCGGAAAATGTCGCAAATGACCGCATACCGGAGGCTAGACTAGAGGCCAACTGCGGAACATTGATCCCCGACATCCATTCCTGGTTGACCGACCCTTGGAACCAGATCCCCAGGGGTTTAATTGTTACACGGATGGATCAAGGTCGAGAGGGAAAACGGGACTTGGTGTTTATATAGAAAACACCACAGAACTGTTTTTCCGCCTGCCGGACTATTGCACAGTTTTGCAGGCGGAAGTTCGGGCGATAACGGAGTATATCAGGGAACTCAATGTAGTGGGGAGGTCAGGACTTGTGAATATATTCACAGATAGTCAGATGGCCATTAGAGCAATCTCAGAGGAACGCACTAAATCACGTACA
Organism: Germaria angustata; assembly: GCA_963681545.1. Taxonomy (NCBI): domain Eukaryota; kingdom Metazoa; phylum Arthropoda; class Insecta; order Diptera; family Tachinidae; genus Germaria; species Germaria angustata. The sequence continues at coordinate 60,531,315 of OY812999.1, read as the reverse complement.
GTTTGGGATTGCAAAAACGCTATTAACAGTTACTCGACATATGGTGAAGTGCGCATCATATGGGTGCCAGGGCACGCGGGGATAACTGGAAATGAGAGGGCAAACTCACTTGCTTCTAGGGCAATAGAGTTAGGTAATATAAGCTTGGAATGCGCGAAACCTTTCGATGCAGTTAAATCCGAGCTAAAGACTTGGGCACATAGGGCCCATTCAACTCTCTGGAATAACGGAACCATGGGAATCAATACAAAAATTCTATGGGGAGATCCAGGCGAGAAAAGAACGAGAGAGCTGCTAAAACTTAGCAAGCTCGAACTAAGTAGAATAACGGGAGTTGTCACAGGGCACTCTCAACTGCTGGCACATCTTAAGCGCGTCGGAATAGCGGGAGGAGATGAATGTAGGGCATGTGGGGAGGAGAGCGAAACATTGGAACACTATTTATGCCCCGCCTTCTCACAAATAAGATCCCGAATATGCTGGAGGAATTTAAGGAACTTTGTGACTGACACGGAGTTTCTCTAGACCTTTGGGTCAATATGTTGTGGTTAAACTCAAAGGAGCGCACAACAAGCCTTCACTGGCTTAGGTGTATGTCGTATGACATGGGCTGACATACCCCTCCAATCAACCTAACCTAACCTAACCTATATATATAGACATATATATATATATATATATATATATATATATATATATATATATATATATATATACATATATACATATATATATATATATATATATATATATATATATATATATATAATATATATATAATATATATATAATATATATATATATATATATATATATATATATATATATATATATATATATATATATATATATATATATATATATATATATATATATATATATATATATATATATATATATATATATATATATATATATATATATATATATATATATATATATTATACATATATATATTATATATACATATATATATTATACTATTTTACCAATTAAAACGATAGACTTGGTTTCTTTTCTTGGATAAAAAAGATTAACAGATTTATTTAAAATATTTTAGCAAAAGAATTTGGGAAGTGTAATTTTTTTAAGGTTAGCAACCGTATTGGCGAAAAGCAAAATTTACAATGACTTAAAAGTAGTTTTTATTAGTGATACTAAAAAACATGAAGCGTCCCCCGAAGTGGGTATTCGAGTACTTAGTAACTGGTTGGCCATTTTCTAGCATAGGGTGCCATATATATATGTATGTATATATATATATATATATATATATATATATATATATATATATATATATATATATATATATATATATATATATATATATATATATATATATATATATATATATATATATATATATATATATATATATATATATATATATATATATATATATATATATATATATATATTTATATAAATATATATATATATATATATATATATATATATATGTATATATATATATATATATATATATATATATATATATATATATATATATATATATATATATATATATATATATATATATATTCATATATATACACATTCATATATGTGTAAAGAATTGAAAACTTGTGTTGAATAATTCAGTTTATTTATGTAGTTGTTGGTAATATGTAATTTAAAATTTAGCAATTTAAGAATTAAAAATAAGAATCAAATAAACAAATCAAGCATTATTAAATTGGAAATCATTAAGTTCATTAATTGTGATTAATAAAATATACACGTTAATAAAATAAAAAATACACGTTTACTACTTAGTTCGTTTTAACAACTTTAAATCAACTTGAATATTTTACAATAAAAACTTTAAACAACGTGAGTTTTTTTCGACTTCAACTTAACAACTAAATTTCAAAATTAAAAAGCAATAAATAAAAAGTTCTCTCTGCAAGCACTCTTCGTCAGCATCGCAATATCGCCAGCTTTGCAAACCTCATAACGACTGTTCCCTTTTTACTTTTACCACTTTGTAAGGTCCAATGAAGTCGCTTGCCAACTTTTTACCAGCAACAAATTGCGTGCGTTTTATTGCTACTGTTTAGATGAAACGCCGATAATTAGTGTGATTCAGTTCAAACACTTTAATTTGAGCTGTACTAGTTTTTTATTTATGGCCTTTAAGCACTTGTAGCTTAAAGGATGGCGGGCACAATTAATAAACAAAGAAGTTTTATTACTTAGCGTTTTTGGTGTATTTTATTAAACTATTTATACTTAAAATTATACAAAAATTGTGCTGACTTAACTAATTAATACCTGTGCAAAAATGTAATTTGATTAACTTAGTATTACTTAGTATTAAGGGCATTCAAAATATATTAGGGGGTTCATATAGTGAGTTTCAACATTCTCCCCCGCGTTGAACGGATGTTCAACAGAGTTGAAGCAAGCACTAACCAGCTCCGTGTGATGGTGTTAGACGTCTAACACAAATCTATGCACTTGTTGACGCGGCATTGGTATTGGTGTTCTGTTGATATTTTGTATTTCAATCTTTTCTTCAGCGTCTTCAATAGGCATTGCTGTGGGTGGCTTTTGTTTGCTTTTGCATGCCTTACGCCGAAGGATAATTATGATGAGTGCTATCACGCTTAAGCAAAGTGCAAGGTAACCAATTGTATGGCTATGCTGCTGGTGGGACTTGAATTCATTGGGCAGGTCCAGTATGTTTTGTTTTTTCAATGAATCTTGTAAAGCTGACAGCTCCTGAATGTTATCGGAGTGTATACTCTTTAAGTGGGTTGAGTTCAAATGATTGTTGTTTATGGAGTGTGTAATACCCTTTTGTGTTGATAGGTCTGATATACTACCAAGACTAGCGTATGATGACGTTATTGTACTTGAGATGGTTTGTATACTCTTAATAGTAGCAAATCCATGCCTTATCACCCAGTCTGGATCCAGCGTGAGCAAGCCGGAACCCTTTAAAGAAAGTTGAGTAATTTCTCTATTACAAACAACTGTGGCCTGAGATGGTGTTGCGGTAGCATATATCCATTGATTTCTTTTATTGAGTAGTCTTTTCCAACATACAAGCTGGTGTCGTTTTGTTGTTACATAAATTGGTTTCACACGTGCACACTTCAGAACCATGATCGTAGCGAGTCTGAACGCTGGGACAGAAAAATCTGTTTTGGCTTATTATGTCGCAAGAGCTTAGATCTGCCTTTGTGAGAAAAATGTATTGCTTGTGGGATGTTGTTATGCCCATGAAGTCAGTACATGTTTTAATGGCTAACATAGTTTTGTTCAGCATATTGGGTACCGGAAACAGTTGAAACATTTTGAACTGTTCAGGTTCGACCAATGGTAAACTTATTTTGAATACTGCATGTTGGTGCATAAGTCTACCTTGAGCTTTCATTAGTTTGAATAACTGGAGTAGTTTATCCTTTCCAGTGGTAGGTAGTGCTACTGATGGTGGGGCATGGAGTTCAATTTGAGTAATCTCATTTTGTAATTGTTGTGGTGTAAGAAGTAATGGACTGATTTTTCCATGATGGGTATCTATGAGGGTATCGAGAATTGAGGACTGTATTCTTCGTATATTATTTGCCACTAGATTCAATTCTAAAACCGCAATATTAAATAATTGGGTTAGATCGATCTGGAACAATACATTATTGTTTTGCTGCGTTGCTTCTGAAAGAGCCTCAATTTTTTGCTCCAATTTTTCAAATCTTGCCTTTGCTGACAATTGGTTTTGTTTTATGATATTAATGGTGGAGTCAACAATTGATGTTTGATTTTTGAGCAATGTTAATAAATATGACTCATTTTCCCTTACTCTCTGTATTGTATTGGATATTTGGTCAGCATATTCAGAATCCAATTTTTTTTTCGAAGTATTGGGCGTTTGAATAACCCATTGGCTGTTTTGACTTCCACGACTCTGACCACATTATCAGTACCCGGATAAACCTTGGCTACCCTTGCTATAGGCCATTTTATTACCGGTAAATTATTCTCCTTGACTATCACCATATCACCAATCTTGAGGTTTTTAAATTGCTTATTCCACTGATGACGCTGCTGCAATTGATTCAAGTACTCAGTGGACCATCTTTTCCAGAACTCTTGTTTGAGATGAGCTACGAGCTTCCAGTGATATAGCCTTGATGCTTTTACTGTTGTTGCGCTGCTATCTATTTGTGATACCAGTGCTTCACCAATCAAAAATGACCAGGAGTCAATGCTTCAAGATTATTGGGGTCACTTGACATAGGAGTTAGTGGCCGAGAGTTGAGTATTGCCTCGATTTCCACTACGACTGTTTCCAGTTCTTCCTGAGTTAATGATGCAGTTGCAACACTACGTAGTAACAGATGTTTTGCAGACCTTACCGCTGCTTCCCATAATCCGCCAAAATGCGGTGCAAGAGGTGGGATAAAATGGAAATTTATTCCTTTGGAGCTGGCGGTTGAGATGATTGATTCCTGCCCCTTGTCGGAATAGACACTGCTAGCCAGTTCTGCCAACTGATTTTTTGCTCCTATGAAGTTAGTGGCATTGTCTGAATAAATGTTTTGACAACGACCTCGACGGCTGATGAATCGTTTTAAAGCACCGATAAATGCCTCAGTTGAAAGATCAGTTACTAATTCCAGATGAGTAGCCTTTGTGACAAAACAACAAAATACAGCTATGTATGCCTTTGTTGGTTTTTTGCCTCTGACCTTGTAATGTGTCCAAAATAGACCACAGTAGTCAACTCCAGTGTTGATAAAAGGGCGTGCTGGAGTCACTCTACTTTGTGGCAAACTGCCCATGACTTGTTGGCACAATTGTGGACGTGCCTTGGCACATCTGATGCATTTTTGTACGGTTGAACGCGCCATAGTTTTGCCCTTTATTGGCCAGAATCGTTGTCGTATTATGTTTAATAGTGCTTGTGGTCCACAATGCTTGTTCTCTTCGTGGACCATTGTAAATAAGAGTTTTATGAGGGGGTCATTATATGGAACCAAGATTGGATGTTTTGCGTCGTATGATAGCGATGATGCCTCCAATCGCCCTCCAACTCGTATGATATTTGTTCCATCTAGGAATGGGGCAAGACTGATGGTGGAGCTCTTTTTGTCAATTTCCTTGTTTTTTCGAAGCTGGTTGATCTCTGGTAAAAAGTCAGACCCTTGAATGGTTCTTATAATTGTGTATAGTGCGTTATCCAGTTCAGCCGGAGATAACGCTTTGTGCGTAGGGCGCTGTTGTCTCTTTATTCTTGAATTTTTTTATGTATCTCAGAACATAACCTACTATTTTTTGCAAGGTTTTAAAGGAGTACTTATGTGCTATTTTATATATATAAGATCATTGTTGGCAATGGTAACTGCTGAGATTAGGGGTGTCTTCCTTTTCTCGATGTCATTGGGAATTGTCAATTGCCTTGAAAATGGGAATGGCCACATTTCTTCCCGTCCGTGCAGGAAAAATGGCCCATATAGCCATAAATTGCATTCGGAGAGTTTGTATGCTGGTAGACCTCTGGATAAGATGTCGGCTGGATTATCCTTCGATCCGACGTGACGCCATTGATTAGGCAACGTCAATGATTGAATTTTGGAGACTCGATTATCCACAAATGTATGATACAAGGAGGATTGCGAGTTTATCCAAGAAAGTACTATTTCGGAGTCCGTCCAGAGGAATACACGTTGAGTTGTAGCTTGAAGATCCGTTTTTATTCTATGCACGATTTGAGCAGCCATAAAGGCAGCACATAACTCTAGACGCGGCAATGTTTGTTGTTTTAATGGAGCGACCTACATCTTTGCGCAAAGCAATTGAACAATAACTCTTCCATCTTTAAGGGTTGCTCTTATATACGCGACTGCACCAAAAGCCCCTTCTGACGCGTCTGAGAAAATATGTAGTTCTGTTTTTTTTTTTTGGGAGTTTCCCTTTAAACATATGTCGAGGTATTTTAAAGTTGTCCAAGCTGTCTAAGTCCTTTCTAAATTTCGTCCAGCTAACGTGATGTTCTTCGGGCAATGGTTCATCCCAATCTAGCTTTAACTACCACTACCGCTGAATAAACATCTTCGCCTTGATGACTACAGGTGCTAATAGTCCAAGGGGATCAAATAATTTCGCCAGATCTGATGTTGCCGTACGTTTAGTGACAGTTTGTAAATGATTCACCTTTACCTTAACGCAAAAGTGGTCTGTGTTAGGCAGCCATGACAATCCTAGCGTTTTTATAGTGCTAGCGTTATTACTATTGAAATCCAAATTCAGCTCCTGATCGCCGAGTTGAATATTCTTCAGTAGTTTTGGGTGATTTGCGCACCATTTTTTTAAGTTGAAGCCATGACTTCGTACCATCGTAATAAGTTCCTTTTGTGTTTCAAGTGCGATATTGAGACTGTCGGAGCCTCCAAGCCCATCATCTACGTAGAAATTATTTTTGAGCATTTCTGAACCATATGGATAATTTATCGAACCTCCTTCAGCAATTCTTTGAAGGCATTTTGTAGCTAGATAAGGTGCTGCCCTCGTCCCATATGTGACAGTATTAAGTTTGTAATAGTTTATAGGAAGTGATAGATCTTCTCTCCAAATTATTAACTGATACCGCTGGTCGTCTTGATGAACCAAGATTTGTCTATACATTTTCTCGATGTCCGTGGTGAATACAAATTTTGGCAGTCGAAAACGCAGCAATATTGAAAATAGTTCACCTTGGGCGGTTGGGCCGGTATACATTAGATCATTTGCTGATGATGTTTTGGCTGATGCGTCGAACACTGCTCTGAGTTTTGTTGTAGTACTGTCTGGTTTCAGAATGCAGTGATGAGGAATGATGTATCTGGGCTCCAATACGTTGTCGATATTTACCCTGTGCATTTCACCCAATTGTTCATAACCTCGCATAAACTGTATGTATTGATATCGAATAGATTCATTTTTTTGGAGTCGACGCTCTAAGCTCATGAATCTGTTATATGCCATCGCGTGGGATTCTCCTAAAGCAGTTGGGTTTTCACGAAATGGAAGACTGACTACGAAGCGGCCATCTTCATTGGTGTGTGTATGTTGAGTAAAATGTGCTTTACATAGTTTTTCTGATGGCGAAAGAATCTTTTCACTGTCCTCAATCTTGTCCAATTTCCAAAGATGCTCTATGGCTTCTTCCAATGAAGTGGTGTCTCCAAATATCGCACATGTGGCTGCGCATGATGGGTTAGTTATTGGATTTTTCGCGATTGTACCGCCCACAATCCAACCAAGTGCTGTATTCTGGAGTGTTGGAAGATCGTCAGCAAGGTGTATGGTGCCATTTTGGGTTAATTTGAAGAAAAACTCTGCTCCAAGTAACAGATCTATTTTTTCTTGCCTATAGAAATGAGGGTCTGCCAGGTAGATGTTGTTTGGGATATTCCAAGTTGAAATATCAACATGCTGACTTGGTTGTGAGGGAATTATGCTTGGTAGAACATATGCCTCAACGTTTGTTGAGAAGTTGAGATTCCTAGACTTCATCCCGATATTTATGCGATATTTTGATTTCTTTTGGGTTTCGTCAACACCGTCAATGCAGATTGAAGTTTCAGATGGTGAAATAGACAATTTTTGGCAAAGCCGCCTAGATACAATATTTACTTGTGATGCAGAGTCTAATATTGCTCTGAATTCATCTGATATGCCATTTGAGGCTGCAATTATAACTTTTGCTGTTGCTAGCAATACATGGCCCTGACGGCCCGCAGCGACGTTTGTTGTTGTTGATGTAGCTGCTACTACTTCTGAAACAGGCGTCTTTATTTTTGGGTTTGGATATGAGATAATTGCTCTTGACGGCTGATTTGATGTATTTTTTATTGTTTTAGTATTTTAGTATTTCTAAGTGAAGCAATGTGTTTTTTCGCGCATTTTTTGCAGCTACTTGAATTGCAGGTTTTCGAAACGTGATCATTTACAAAACAGTTGACACATAGTCTCTGCTGTTGCACCCACCGTAATCGTTCTGCTTCTGATATTTGCAAGAATTTAGCGCAGTGATATAGTTTGTGGTCACTGTTATTGCGCATTCTGCATGTGCTATTATTGTTTTTGGTGGATGATATAATTGTTGATACCACTTTATGTGTCAATTTTTCATTTGGAACAACTGCTTCCAATGATTGGAATTGGAACTCCAGGAATAATAAAAGTTCAGATATGGTTGGCACTTCTCTTGGGTTAATTAATGATTGCATATATCTGACATGAGTGTTCTTATCGAGTTTTTTAATCACTATCTGTGTTAGAATTGCATCCCAAGATGATGTTGTGATTTCTAAATTATTTAGTGCAAGCAAGCACTCCTAGGTGGTGTCATGCATAGCTTTAATAGATGATGCAATTGACGTTACAGACGGCTGGTTGAGTATTTTTTCCACTAAGTTGGCTACTAGGATTCTTTTGTTATGGTAGCGATCCTTTAATGTTTTCCAGGCAGCACTATAATTTGTTTCGGATAAGGAAAATTGACTGATTAAATGTTCAGCTTCTCCTGACAAATTACCTTTTAGGTACCACATCTTCTGAATGGCGAGAATCGGTTGTTTATCCACCATTTCGGAAGATAGGTCATGGAACTGTCGCCATTTGAGGTAGTCGCCATTAAATTGGGGTATAGTTACCTTTGGTAAATGTACCGAGCCAGTACTGATTGTCGCAGGTAGCGCCTCTCCACTTTGCGTATGAGTACCATTTTGCTTTAGTTTGTCAGCTTCAACAGAAAGATTGACCAGACTTATCTGCATTAAGTCATTTACATTGTCATATTGTTCTTGATTTAAACCGTAAGCAGTTGAGTTGTTTAATTGTTCATAAGCCTCATTGGGTCATCCTTACAAGCGTCTCGTATTTTTGAATCTGTTGCTTGAAATTGGTCCCAAGCCTCTTGCAGACGTTGCAATCGTTCCTCAAAGTAGTCAACTGTCCCTTTTCTGTCGACTGAATCCTTCTTGAAGTTTCTTACAATCTTCTGGATTATTTCACCAGTCTCTGTTTGGAGATCTAATAGATGTTCCATATTGGGATGTTAAAACAGACCCTTTATACTGATTTTGCAGTGGCGTGAAGTAGGATCTCAATTTGAACTGATGTATTCAGAAAGTCCTGGTCACCAAAATGTGACTTGTTGTATTTCGTGGACTGTTGCCCTGTTAAGGGCTGCGTGACAGGTTGGCTACAAACTGCTGTGGCTTATGGCTGCTGTTGTCTTCTACAGCAAGGATTTAGTGAAATGTAAATGTTGAAAAATTTGTGTTGGAAAATTAACACTGTTGAATGTCGGGGTCACCAGAAATGTTTAGATGAAACGCGGATAATTAGTATGATTCAGTTCAAACACTTTAATTTGAGCTGTACTAATTTTTTATTTATGGCCTTTAAGCACTTGTAGCTTAAAGGATGGCGGGCACAATTAATAAACAAAGAAGTTTTATTACTGAGCATTTTTGGTGTATTTTATTAAACTATTTATACTTAAAATTATACAAAAATTGTGCTGACTTAACTAAATAATAAAGTACAAAATTTAATGTGTATTAACCAATCAGAACACTTGTGCTTACTTAACAAAATAATACCTGTGCAAAAATGTAATTTGATTAACTTAGTATTACATAGTATTAAGGGCATTCAAAATATATTAGGGTGTTCATATAGCGAGTTTCAAAATCTACCAAATCGCCAATCGCATAGTTAATATCGTTGTTACGCTTCTTATCAAATTGCCTTTATATGAATTTTGAGCTTTTTCAATTTGCTGCTTGATATCGTTTCGAACATCTTGTCGTTGTTGGTTAAATATTATGAAGATTTCATTTTCTATCTCCTTAAGCAGGTCACTACTGATGTTGCTTGTCATTTTAACACCAAACAATACTTCAAATGGTGTGTATTCTGTCGAACAGTGTAGACATGAATTTACAGCATTTTGGACTTTACCGACATATTTATACCACTTAGCCGGTTCATCTGATGATAATTTCGCAATTACAGATAAAAGTACCTTATTGACGCGTTCTATTTGGCCATTGCCTCGAGGTACGCCTGTAGTTGTTGTTATGTTGTTAATGTTGTTTTCTTCGCAATATAATTTAAAGGCACCTGAGGTAAAGGCGGGACCTTTATCGCTAATTATACGATATGGTTGACCAAATACTTGAGACCACAACCTTAATTTGTTGATGAATTCGTCACTGCTTGTGGTCTTTGTCGGAAAAAGCCAAATAAACTTTGAGAATGCGTCGACCAACGCAAAAATATATTTGTATTGCTTTGATGTTGTGTCCATGGGACCGAGGTGATCCACATGCAATGCTTCTAATGGACTTTCGCCTTTTCCTATGCAATTTAAATAGCCTTCTTTCTTGCCAAGCTTAAATAACAGGATTCTAACAGCAACACGAGGCAACTTCATCAGCATCTTGTTACTAACTCCATCAATACCCGGAGCTTTCTTCGGGTTGGTTTCAGCAATTAGTTTTTGCACATCACGTATCTTAAACTTTATGGGTCGAGGGGGCAGAGCACATACACTCGGCAAATCAACAGCACCAGTACATGTGTTTGGGGTAAATACTTGTTTTAAATGCTCAGCAAATATGTTACCTGTTTCAGTACTGTTTCTTGCCCAACCTCCGGTAGAAGTGCGCAAGGGTGGTTTAGACTCAACGGGTGTTTTAAGTTTTTTAGCAGCGCGCCACAAGGAGTAATTAGATGCTGCTGTGACATCGAGACCTTCCAGATAGTTCTTAAGAGAAGCAGATTTTTCAGATGCAAGCAACTCTTGGAGTTGTTTAGTGCATTCTCTAAGTGTGATTTTATGTTGGGGTGATCTGTGCTGTTGCCATTCCCTTCTAACTCTTCTTTTTTCACATACGAGACGTTCAATATCCGCAGAATAAATTCTATTAAACCAAGGCTGCGGATGGGAGGTGGTGGCATGTTTAGCAGCCTGTTTAATATTTTCAGTAAGATTGGCAATGTTAAGTTCAATATCATCGGGAGTTCTGAGCTTGATGTTTTCTGCACAATGACTACTGAGATATTTTTTGAACCCCAGCCAATTAACACGATTTATCACCTTCACATATGGGTGAGGTAAGTCACTTCTTAGTGGGCTACAAATTGTAACGATCGTGGGAGAGTGATCGGAGGAAAGATCATGTGAAGCTTCAA
>OY812999.1:60440122-60515122 GCA_963681545.1 Germaria angustata | reverse complement strand
TTGTTAACTAATGCTAGAAGTAGTGTGTTCTGCATTCGCAGCATTTCTTGCATCATGCTAGTCATATTTGTTGTGAAGTTGTTTATAGTTTGCACCAGATTATCAATAGTAGTTTCAAGGCGACTGAAATTAAAGCTTGGGTTAGCATTTGTTGTATTATTTGGTGGTGACACTTTTTGCACTGGAACAGAGTTGATCTTCACAGCGTCAGCATACGATACTTGTGGAGTGATTGGTTGGGCCATTAGAGGATAAGTGGCGGAGTACGTATTTCCTGTTTGTGCTGGGGTTACTTTAGGCTTTTGACTCATAGCCTCTTTAACGAAGGAGTTTACAGGACATCCTCTGTAGTTAGCAGTGTGATTACCACCACAATTACTGCACTTTTTTTTCCTCCGATCTTTCGACTTATTGCAAATAGCCGTATTGTGTAATTCACCGCACACAACACAAACAGTAGGTAATTTACAATAAGTTTTTGTGTGGCCATATTCTTGACAATTATGGCACTGTACGGGTCCACAACGCTTGTGTGGTTCTTCAACTGTGATTTTTCTGTATAAGAGATATTTTAGGTTATAAATTGGATGGGTCTCATTTTTCTTTAATTTTATATTATTTGGCTCCAGTTCAACGCGAAATAAGGGTTGGGGGATCTTCTCCCTGTTTATTATGTTAGAGACATTCTTTACCTTAAATCCCTGGAGGGTGAGCATCTTTTATTTCCTCAGGAACAACATAAGAATCTGTGCCTTTCAGTACGATCTGTAGGCCTTTAGCACTCTTAAGCTGGAATGTGTAGAAACTTGTTTTATTTTTTTCGAATTCGTTAACCATTTTGCGGAAATTTTTTTCTTCGTATTTTTGAATCTTTGTTTCATCAATATTACCACGTTTTATAGGAACAATGTGAAATGCCGTTTCACCAATGACCGAAATTAATTTTTTAATAAGAGTGTTTGAATTTGTTTTCCTCAAATAGATTGGTGGTGGTTTTGAGGTTTTATTCGAGGGTACGTCGGGTTTGTCGGTGATATTTTTCAAAATTTTAAAACGGTTTAGACGGTTAGCTGACTTGGCGTCGATATCCCTGGATATCTTGGGAACAGATGAGATTTTAGATGAATTTGGGCTTCGCCCGCGCTTTACTACTGTGATATATCTGTCCATTCCTACAGGCAGTTTAGGTTTCTGAATATTATTGCCTATAGTGATAACTGGGTTAAGTGATGAACATGAGCCCGGAGCGGATAATGGCGCTGATTTAAATAAAGAAGTACTAGGCAGCGGTAATGTTAGAGAATCACTACTTGGCATCGGAGTAAGCGAATTTGATCGCTCACGTAAGATTGGCTTTGCCGTTAGAAGAAGACTATCATCATTTTTTTTATTTTTATTGTTCGCATTAAGAGCTTCAGAACTCACAGTAAAATAGGCATTTCTGCCGTTAGAACTCACTTCACAATTGTTTGTTTTTGAGGTACTCATGCAGAGTATTCCTCAGTCACTTTGTTTACGGTTGTTTTTGTTTGTTTTTCTTGTTTCAGATTATATGAAAAATTATTAATGCAAATAAAGCAAATTTCACAAAATCTGTACTTATTACGAATCAGTACTTATTAGGAATATTTTTTTGTTTGTATTTTTGTTTGTTTGGTATGTAAAAAAAACTCCGCTAACACGTCTGTTCACTACGAAGGTTCAACAAGACTGAAGACAGTGTTATTAAATTCAATAAAGTAGTAGCTGTTAAATACTGAAAATTTAAATATTGTGCGTTTAATTTCATTGCAATCTAAGAACCAACGGAAAACGTTTTTAAAAAGGTAAAAACGTAACAAGATATATATATATATATATATATATATATATATATATATATATATATATATATATATATATATATATATATATATATATATATATATATATATATATATATATATATGTTAATTCTTTTGAGTTTTTTTTTATTCTTTATTCAAAAATAAAAACAACTCTCAATAGAATTAATAAGACTTGAACATAATCCGTACTTCTTTTTTACGTTCTTATTTTTCCCACATTTTGGCGTGAGAATTGCCGCGTCTGCATAATTCATAATACTTGAACAAAATCCGTACCTCTTTTTTACGTTCTTATTTAGGCGTGAGAATTACCGCGTTTGCATAACTCATAGCTAAATTAAAACAAAATTTTTATTTACACGTACTAAATCAAATAACTAGTCAGACGTTGGAGAAATTTGATATCTGTTTGGGCTTTACTGTCAGTGAGAAAATAATTTGCTTATTTAATTCACCAGCCAGACAGTTATGAAATCCAATATCTGTTCTCTGCTAACGGTGGGAAAATAATTAGTGCATCAGAAGAATGAACGGTTTCCAGCCTGCTAAAAATTAAAATTTTTTACTTTTTTTTGTATTGTATTTCTATTTGTATTTGTATTTCTTTATTATTTGTATTTGTAATTTTCTTCTTTAAATACCATAAGTTTTTAATAAAATTTGTGATTGCACGATTGTCATTCATCAAGCAAACATCTGAATTTCATTTTTTCCGACAAGTCAGTTTACGTTGTTCTTGTGTACCACTTGAACAACTGAACCGAAAATAATCACTTGAATTATCCTGGTGAACTACTAGGATAATAAACCCCTACGAACAGTAATAACTTGGTGAAGCACCAAGTTATACATCTCGATAAAGTTGAGCAAGGCAAACGAGCCTGCGCTTAACATTTTGGCGACCGTGACAGGACATCGGGTTTAGCAAAACCTAAAGTCCTTCAAGCGAACAATTTAAATCCAAAATATCAGCGGCCAACCACAAACTACAGGCGCTTAATCACAGACAACGTTGCATCACAACTAACAAGCAGCTTACTCCAACTCTCAATTAACCTCTATAGGGCATCAACAAAGCAATATGGAAACCGCAGAGCAGCTTCTTCACCAACTAAAGGAGATCGGCGAGCGTATCGCCACCATCATCCGCAACTTTACCAAGGACCCAGCTAGCCGCAAAACCCCAGCGTACTACAAAGAACGATTGGCCCGGCTGACTACAGCTTGGAAAGAATTCGATGAGGCAGATACCAAATTTCGGACTCTAAAGGATATTGATATGGAAGATGAATACTTCACTGCAGACCGCTATAGTCAAATCCAGTCAATGGCATCCAAATATATAGCGCTGATGGAACGCGAGCACACTTGCCAAGGTAAGGGAGCAATCGCCAAAAACCCTATTGATCCACCGCCAAAAGGGGGCGACCAGTCCGAAATCATTAACAACCCCCCATCCACGAAACCTCAACCTACAAGTGGCCACGATGGTTTAATCAGCCGCTCCCTAGGAAAGATGGCAGCTCTGGATAGACAGCTAGAAGGCCTTCAGTTGCAGTCAGGTCAGGATGGGCCTTACCACGATGTTAAAAAGGCCACCATCACCAAACTATGCCAACAGCTAGAACTACTTTAATGATGAAGTGTTAGATAAATATTCCGATCCAGACCTCGCCGGTTATGACACAAGCAGATACATCCACCTCGAACAAGCCGCTCAGTTAGCGATCATCCAGCTTACCACGGCTAACAACAATCGCCTCTCATCCACAGAAACTATGGCTAAGCCATCTACCCTACCATTACCCACAATCACTCTCTCTAAATTTGAAGGTGATTATATGAAATGGACATCGTTTTCTGACTTATTTAAGAAAACTATTCATGAGCAACAGATGTCAGACGCTCACAAAATGTTTTATCTAAAGACCAACGTTACTGGTGAAGCAGCGAAGCTTATTAATCATCTCGCTGTTACTGCAGACAATTACATAGCCGCTTGGCAGTTACTACAGGATCGATATGATAATAAACGACTAATAGTGGCAACAGCGGTTCAGAGACTGCTAGACCAACCATCCGGCTCGAAATCTCGACATGGGATCCACTTCTACTCCACCTTCTGGTAAAAAAGTTGGACAAAACTGTATACACTCAATATGAGCAATCGATCACCAACCCAAAGGAAATGCAACCAGTCAGCTAATTTCTTACCTTTCTGGAGAACTACTTCCACACTCTGGAGGCAATAGGACACAAAGATAAGACAGTTTCACCTGCTAGCAAAACATGCACGCTTACGGCACATCCCCGCCATGAGAACCAACGATGCCTAGTTTGCAAGCAAGAATATCACCCGTTGTATAGATGCAGAGAATTCATCCAGCTAAGCCCTGTAAACAGACTAAACTTGATACAGAAACATAAAATGTGTGTTAATTGTTTTAGTCACAATCATTTGACCAAACAGTGCACCATTTTAGGCCGCTGCCAAAAATGTGGAAAAATGCACAACACCCTTGTACACTTGGAACAAGCCCCGCAAAAGAATTCAATATCCAGGAAGCGTAACAAATCAAAGGCGGAAACAGAGTCAGCCAATGAAACAGTTACAACGAATAACTCCACGACGCAACACGCGACATCTCTAGTCAGCACACCAACAGAAGCTGAAAGCATGGCGGGAAGTTACACTAACAAAAGACCATATGTTCTACTGGGAACAGCGTTGGTAAAGGTCAAGGCTAATGGTCTAGAAACTGAATGCAAGGCAATCCTTGATTCAGGACCACAAGTCAATTTGATCACAGAACGATTAGTCAACCGGCTTGGACTCCCAGCACGGACTACTTCTGTTTCAATCAACGGTATTGGAAAAAACCGTACCAAGGTTCAACACCGAGTCAACATTACGCTACAATCTCGGCTCAACAATTTTTCAACACGGCTTGAAGCATTCGTATTGCCGCAAATTATTTCCCCTCAACCCGCTCAATCGCTTACAATCGACAGGTGGTCAATTCCTAGCAACGTAGCATTAGCGGACCCAACCTTCAACCGTCCAGAAAAAAATCGATATTTTGTTAGGGGCGGAATATTATCATCAACTACTTAAGATCGGACAATTTAAATTAGGCAAGGGCCTTCCACTGCTACAAAATACAGCCTTTGGATGGATCGTATCGGGAAAGGTATCTGGTGAAAGGCTCTCATCAGGAATCTGCGGAGTCTTAACAGAAGAGGATAAAATGAATACAGCTATTGAGCGATTTTGGAAACTCGAGGAGGTTGAAGGAAGAGAGAAAAATTTATCACCATGTGATGCACAGTGCGAAGCACATTTCAATCAGCATACCACACGTGACCATGAAGGTCGATTCATAGCACGACTGCCGTTTTGTGCTGAACCATCTTTATTAGGGTCCTCACATAGTATCGCATTCAACCGGTTCCTCGCACTAGAACGTCGATTATCAAAAGACGCTTCATTGAAGGAACAATATGCGCTATTTATGAAAAACTACGAAACAATGGGGCACATGTCGAAAATCAATATAGACGAAGTAAAGGGGCATACATACTTTATTCCTCACCACTGCGTTTTGGAACCCGAAAGTAGTACAATTAAACTCAGAGTAGTTTTCGATGCGTCAGCAAAAACGTCTACAGGAAAATCCTTAAATGATATTCTCCACACTGAACCACCGCTACAAAATGATCTATTTACGGTTCTATTGCGATTTTGGCTGCCCCGTTTCGTATTCACAACAGATATCGAAAAAATGTACCGCCAAATCTATATCCACCCCAAGGACCGACAGTACCAGATAATCCTCTGGCGAAATAATGCCTCTGAGCCTATTAGTTATTTCCAGTTAAATACCGTTACCTATGGTACTAGACCAGCACCATATCTGGCGATCAAATGTTTGAAGGAAATAATCCAGGATAATAAGATGCAAGCTCCTTTGGCAGCCAGTATCTTGGAAAAGAACTTTTATGTCGATGACGGGCTGGGTGGAGCTGATAGCCTGAATACAGCCCTAGAAACTCAGCGCCAGCTGCAAGACGTCCTGGCCAAGTACGGATTCCATCTACGAAAATGGTGCGCTAATAATGCCCAGCTGCTCCGCAACATTCCCAGTTATGACCAAGAAGTCAGTCTTGACTTCTCAGACGAAACTGATTACACTAAAACACTGGGATTGGTATGGTTACCTAAAGATGACCTACTTAAGATCAAGGTCAACATTCAAACAATTAAAGCCGTGACTAAAAGAACAGTCACATCAGACTTGGCGCGAATCTTTGATCCACTAGGAATACTGTCGCCAGTAGTTGCCAGAGCAAAAATGTTTATCCAGGAATTATGGACCTTGAATCTCTCATGGGACGAGGCTGTTCCTTCAGAATTTGACTCACGCTGGCGAACCTTTCGAAGCAACCTAAGCGAACTTGAAAGCTTTCAAGTGCATCGGCATATCTATAAAGGAGTTCTTCCTAGCAAGACTCAACTTCATGTTTTTACCGATGCCTCCGAAAAGGCGTATGGCGCTGCAATATATGTGAGAACAATTCTACCAAACAAAACAATAAGAGTATATTTGTTATGTGCGAAATCACGGATAACTCCACTCAAACAGCAAACACTGCCTAGACTGGAACTATGTGCTGCACAATTGGGTGCTAACTTAGCTGCAAAAGTGAAATTAGACATGGATATGAATACAACGCCAACATTCTATTGGTCCGACTCAAAAATAGTCTTATTGTGGATAAATTCAAGATCTTCTTCCTTTCATACATTTGTGGCTAATCGATCGCTTCAATTCAAGAAAACACGCTACCTGAGCAATGGCGTCATGTAAGTTCTAAAGAGAATCCAGCGGACATCATATCAAGAGGACTGGATCCACAACAGTTACAGCATACACCCCAATGGATGTATGGGCCATTTTTTCTTCATGGAGACGAGAAACATTGGCCTCCCAGTTTTGGCCTAGATCCTAATTTGCCGACCCCTGAACAAAAGCAAGGATCATACATCTCACTCATTGCTGTCAATAGTGAAAACTTTTTGCACAGCATCAACCACCGAAATTCACTAAAAAGGCTCCAACGTATCATAGGATACATTTTAAGATTCATTAAAAATGCCAGAACTTTCAAACCCGAGCGACAAACCCAACAAAATCTCACACCTATTGAACTTCACGATGCGCTTGCCATCATTGTTCGAACCACCCAACTATGCACGTTCATAGAAGACATTCAACAGCTGCAACAGAAAAAAGACCTTAAAGGATCGAGTCAAATAAAAAGCTTATCCCCATTTTTAGACGAATATAACATTCTAAGAGTTGGAGGTAGATTAGAAGCATCCACGTTATCATTCAATGCCAAACATCCAATGTTGCTTCCTTATAACGACACAATAAGTAAACTAATATTTGAGTCGATGCATAGGGAAAACAAACATTGTGGCCCTGGAGCACTTCTAGCAATCGTAAGACAACGTTTTTGGCCCATTAAAGGCAAACATTTGGCTCGGGAAACTGTGCATAAATGTGTGCAATGTGTACGAGCGAAACCAAAACTTCTGCAGCAAATTATGGGAAACCTTCCAGAAGCAAGAGTAATACCAGCGAGACCCTTTATTAATGCAGGAGTTGACTACTGTGGTCCAATCTGGGTTCACTTCAAAACCCGAGGAAAGCGACCCCAAAAGGCGTATATTGCAGTATTCTGTTGCTTTTCCACTAAGGCGATCCATCTGGAGCTTGTTACAGACCTTATAACCGACGCTTTCATTGGAGCACTCAAAAGATTCATCGGCCGAAGGGGTCACTGTCTGCATCTCTACAGTGACAACGCAACAAACTTTGTGGGAGCTCGCAATCAATTAGAAGAGTT
Organism: Germaria angustata; assembly: GCA_963681545.1. NCBI lineage: Eukaryota > Metazoa > Arthropoda > Insecta > Diptera > Tachinidae > Germaria > Germaria angustata. Next base: position 60,507,362 of record OY812999.1, on the reverse strand, counting down.
GTCAACTGCTCTTTTCGCCACAGCTGCTCAAGAAAAAATTCAACAAGAGTGTGCCAGCAAAGGCATCAGTTTTCATTTCATACCTCCACGAGCCCCGCACTTCGGCGGACTATGGGAGGCTGCAGTCAAATCGGCAAAAAGGTTACTTGTTAAAGAAATGGCAAACGCGTCTCTGACCTATGAAGAAATGGAAGCCGTGGTCATAGAAGTCGAAGCAATCCTTAATTCGAGACCGATTGCACCGTTGCCGAATAGTCCTAATGATGAGGCTGCACTAACACCAGGCCACTTTTTGATTGGTGAACCGCTTACAGCACAAGTAGATGCAACAGCCAGGTCAACTCCGACAACTCTTACAAAACGATGGGAGTTAGTGTCACAAATAAAGCATCAATTTTGGAAACGATGGTCGCAGGAATACCTCAGTGAACTCCAGCAGCGAAACAAGTGGCAAACCAAGGCTCAAAATTTGCAACGGGGTACCATAGTTATAATTAAAGACAACACACCAGTCATGAAATGGCGTCTTGGAAAAGTAACTGAAATTTACCCCGGTCCAGACGGACTTGTCAGAACAGCGGATGTAAAAACATCTGATGGTATCCTTAAGCGAGCAATTCACTTGCTGGCTCCTCTTCCTGTGGAGCCACCAGGAACCAATATTAGCAATAACATAACAGATGAGAAACGAAAAAGAGACAGCTCACCCAAGAACAAAACCATAAATGAACCACCCTCAAAACGTTGTACTCTAAACGCAACAGGTCTGCTAGTACTCGTAGCATTATTTCTCCCTCTAATCCTATGTCAACAAGTGACGTACACCCAAATCACCAGCAACCCTGGATTGCATTTCGAAAATATTGGCCAAGTTAAACCTGTCATCGCTGAACGGAAGCTCCTTATTTATTTTGAGCTGACACCGTTCTATAACGAATTAGAACTTTTAATGAACGGTACCTCTGCGCTGAAAAGGGCCTGCGATTACTCATCCCTTAATCATCAATGCAACGGACTTCTATCCCATTTTCAAGATCTCAAAAATGAAATGGAGCACGGTTTGGAAAATTTCATAAAAAGGAAGCGACGAGGAGCAATAGACATCGTTGGAAATATAGCAAGCTCCTTGTTTGGCGTTCTAGACTCCAAATATGCAGCAGAAATGACGGATACTATTAATAGTATAAAAACCAACGAAGCCCACTTGCAAAGCCTTCTTCGGAATCAAACATCGTTTATTGACTCGACCCTGAATCTCATGAAGCAATCGGAACAACGCACGCAAGATAACTTCGAAAAAATGAACGGTAAAATAAATAAACTACTCTACCTCACAACCAATGACAGTTACCATCGATCGGAAGTCATTTTATCACTGAGTGTCCAGTTACTTACAATTGCTAATAATTTACAAAAAATGCACACATCTATGATCACATTGTTAGCGGACACTTACCATGGTCGAATTAGTCCGGTTCTACTAACCCCACAACAATTTTCGGGTGAAATCGATAACATAAAGGCAAACCTTCCCGCAGATCTAGTACTTCCAGTTGCAGACATTATTCATTTATATGGTGTAGTCACGGCTCACGCAGCAATCTAAACTCAGCACATTATTTGCACCTTGTTCATCCCTCTAGCCCATCAAGGGCAATATGACCTATTTTATATTACTCCAGTACCACAGCTAATGAACAACTCTTTAGTGGCTATCATACCAACCACTAAAATGATGGCTCTCAACGCTCATCGTGACGAATATTTCCCTCTAGATGAATCGAAGCTAAGTACCTGCAATAAACTTGAGCATAACATTTTCTTATGCCCACACATTCAAGCTGCATATCATAAAGGATCTCCAATTTGTCGCTGTGAGATACATTTATTCAACAATGAATCCGACTAAAGCTGCAACATAGAGTTGATAAACAGCAATAACGTATGGTACCAACTTTATAACAAGAACCAGTGGCTGCTCGCAACTCAACAGCAACTAAAACTAAGCACAGTATGCAAGGGTGAAAGCAGTTCACAATTGCTGGAAGGTACCGGATTGCTCACGCTTTCCGCAGGGTGTGCAATGAAAAATGATGTTATTACCATATACGGGCATCGAACCATCTCATCAAACTTGCATTCATCATATACAAGCAATGGGATGTCATTCCTTCACCTCCAAGAAAGCGTAAACAACATCACACAACCCCTGTCATATGCTTCGACAATTGAAAAGATAACCCATCTGCAGAATGAGGTCAGGGCACAACGACAAGAATTTCCTCTCGCAAGAACCCATAAAATACATAGCTTAACCATCAGCTATGTTGGACTAGCCTTGATTTTAGCTGTGATAGTGGCCCTGATAGCAAGGCAAAGGTTGAAGAGAAGTCGTGAACCGATCCCCGAAGCACCACAACCGTCTCCACGATCCAACTGGAATGTTTCATTGGAACCAACAACTTAATCCACTTCAAAATATGTAAATTGCCGGAGAACGCTCATTCGCACCTTTCAATCCCCTTGGGGCCGCAATATGTTAATTCTTTTGAGTTTTTTTTACTCTTTATTCAAAAATAAAAACAACTCTCAATAGAATTAATAAGACTTGATTATAATCGGTACTTCTTTTTTACGTTCTTATTTTTCCCACATTTTGGCGTGAGAATTACCGCGTCTACATAATTCATAATACTTGAACAAAATCCGTACCTCTTTTTTACGTTCTTATTTAGGCGTGAGAATTACCGCGTTTGCATAATTCATAGCTAAATTAAAACAAAATTTTTATTTACACGTACTAAATCAAATAACTAGTCAGACGTTGGAGAAATTTGATATCTGTTTGGGCTTTACTGTCAGTGAGAAAATAATTTGCTTATTTAATTCACCAGCCAGACAGTTATGAAATCCAATATCTGTTCTCTGCTAACGGGTGGGAAAATAATTAGTGCATCAGAAGAATGAACGGTTTCCAGCCTGCTAAAAATTAAATTTTTTTTTACCTTTTTTTTGTATTGTATTTCTATTTGTATTTGTATTTCTTTATTATTTGTATTTGTAATTTTCTTCTTTAAATACCATAAGTTTTTAATAAAATTTGTGATTGCACGATTGTCATTCATCCAGCAAACATCTGAATTTCATTTTTTCCGACAAGTCAGTTTACGTTGTTCTTGTGTACCACTTGAACAACTGAACCGATAATAATCGCTTGAATTATCCTGGTGAACTACTAGGATAATAAACCCCTACGAACAGTAATAACTTGGTGAAGCACCAAGTTATATATATGTTCCCATCGATCCTATATGGAGCATAGGGCCTCAATGAATTGGTTGAACCTATTCCTGTCTTGTGCCAACGCTCTCACTTCGCCCCAGGTTTTACCCATTGCAGCCAATTCTACATCGATTTGCCTTCTCCACCTATGAGCTGGACGTCCTCTTCTTCGGCTTCCCTGCGGGTTCCAGTCTATGGCATTTCTTGCGATGTCGTTCGTTGATCTTCTTAAAGTGTGTCCAATCCAGCGCCATTTACGTCTTTTTATTTCCGTGGCCGTGAGTTGTTGGTTGGATTGTTCCCAAAGCCTGCTGTTGGACACCACTCTAGGCCAGAATATTCTCAATATTCTGCGAAGACATTGGTTCACAAATACCTGGATCTTCTGTATATCTCGAGGGGCAGCATTCCATGTCTCGCAACCGTAGAGCAGAGTAGTCTTGATATTTGTGTTAAAGATTTTTAACTTTGTGCGCTGAGAGAGTGAAGACGAATTCCAAATAGGTCTTAAACGACCGAAAGTTTGTCGCGCTTTCAGTACACGGTTTTCAATGTCTTCACTTGACCCGCCATTTTTGGAAATTATGCTCCCAAGATAACAAAACTGGCTGACATCTTCTATTTAGGCATTTCTTATTGTGAATAATTCCTGAGACGACGCATTAACTCGCAGTGTTTTGGTTTTAGCAGTGTTGATCTTGAGTCCAGCCGCATCTGTTTTTGTCGTTATACTACACAGGTTTGATGCAAGATCTGAGAAGCTGTGAGCCAATAGACAGATATCATCTGCGTAATCAAGATCGTTTAAACGGCCTTGCAACCCCCAAGTAATTCCCTTTCCGTTTTGCAGCGCGCTTTTGAGAATTGTGTCTAAAACTATATTAAATAGAAGTGGTGATAAGACGCATCCTTGGCGAGCACCGATTTCCACTTTTACCGTCCTGCTTAACGTTTTACCATGTTTAATTCGACAGCTGGCATTGTGGTAAAGACACCGAATAAGTGAGATAAGTTTAAGAGGGACGTTTTTGCATCGTAGTGCGCTCCAAATCACATTGTGATTTAATTTATCGAAGGCTTTTTCGAAATCGATAAAGCATATATAGAGTGGTGATCGCCATTCAACAGATTGTTCAACGATAATACGGAGACTGTTTATATGGTCAATAGTGGATTTGTGAGGTCTGAATCCCGCCTGTTCCTGTCTCAGTGCCGGTGTTACCCTAGCGGAGATTCTTTTGGCAATTATTTGGGCGATGACCTTATTGATCATACAAAGCAGAGTAATACCACGCCAATTATTTAGGTTCGTAAGATCTCCCTTCTTCGGAATGTTTATTATTATGCCTTCTATCACTTCGTCAGGCAGATTTTCATTTTCCCAAAAAGTGCGTATGATTGGGTGGATTATTTTGGCGCTTGTATAAGGGTCAGCTTTTAATAATTCAGCAGGGATTCCGTCTATACCAGGTGATTTATTGGTTTTAAGACTATTGATTGAGTTTATGATCTCATCAACGTTGGGGCAAGCGGAAGATATATCTGGGTCATCTGCGTGTGATTCACATTCACAACCAATCTGAGCGCTGTGTCCATTTGAGGTTAGCATTTCACTGTAGTAATCTGCCCAGATATCTACCTGTTCCTCCGAAGATGTTGCGAATTCTCCGTTCCGTTTTCTTAAAGGCCTCTGTGACGTTACGTGCCCATTAGTGAGTTTTCGCAAACACCTGTACATATCACTAGTGCGATGCATTTCCGCTGCCGCTTGAGCTTCCTTGCCGATATCGTCGACCCAATTGCGTTTGTCGCGTCGTGCGCTTCGTTTTACAAGTTTGTCGAGATCGTTGTGCTGTGTTTGAAGTCTAAGTTTAGCTCCACGAGTTTTTGCTCTATTAAGGTCAGCCTTTACCAGCTTGCGTTTTACGATAATGCTCCAAGTCTCATCTGATATCCACTCTTTCCTCAGGTTTTCTTTATAGCCGAGGATGTCTATAGCCGGGTCCATAAAAACCGATTTCACTCTTTCCCAACATCTTAAGTCATTCTCATGTGATTCAAGAAAATTTTGCCTTAATGTTTCGGAATATGTAGAGGCTGCTACTGGATTTTTTAAGCTTTGCACATTGACAGGTCTCGTATTGCTGTTGTTGTTGCTGTTTCGTATCGCCGCTAGTTTTATACGTATTTCTGCCACAATTAGGTGATGATCGGTTGCCATATCAGCGCCTCTGCGATTTCGTACATCCAAAAGAGATCCTCGCCACTTGCTACTTATTGTCACATGGTCGATTTGATTCTCTGTTCTTTGGTCAGGAGATACCCAGGTTACCTTATGTATCCTTTTGTGCGGAAATACGGACCCACCTACAACTAAGTTGTTGGATGCACACATTCCCACAAAAAGTTCGCCGTTCTCAGTCTTGTGTCCAAGTCCATGGGTGCCCATGGTTGACTTTAAGTTGGTGTTGTCGGGCCCGATTTGGGCATTGAAATCCCCCATTACGACTAGTATGTCACCGCGATTACTTTCGCTTATTGCCTTGTCAAGAATATTATAGAATTCTTCCTTACTAGCGCGTTCGGCAGCATCTGTAGGGGCGTAACATTGGATGCATGTAAGATTCCGTGCGCGGGTGCGGAACCTCACAGATATTACTCTGTCAGAAAACGGCTTCCACGTAATAAGTGCCCTTTTCGCTTTTTTTGTCAAAAGGAATCCAACACCATTTGATCTGGGTAGATTTTCAGGTTTGCCCGAGTATAGGAAGGTGAGCCCGTTAGATGTTGTGTGTTCGCCCACTCCAGGCCAACGAGTTTCGCAGATTCCTACAAAAAGAAGGTTGTAATCATGTACTTCTTTGCAGAGCTGTGCTAGGCGTGATGGTTCTAAAAGCGTTCGTACATTCCAGGATCCAAATCGTGTCCTTGTTTTCATGCTAAATGTCGTCATCGATAGATCGGATAGTTCATTTATGTTGTTTGAGGTTTCGTTAATCATTATATTTCGGATGAGTAAATGATTAGTCTACTGCATCCTAGTCTGATGATGGGGCTGCCATCTAAGCCAACAGACTGGCTGAGTGTAAAATACATTTTATATAGCGAACCGCTTAGTATAAGAACAGACGTCCGCTTGCAACCGCCCCAACTAGGAGAACAGACGTTGCAGGCGCCTCTCACAATTCGCCGACGTTTGACGGGTGTCAGGAACATCGCCCAGGGACCACCACGTGGAGGTTTGTGAGTCGACTTGAAGTGTAATTGATAAGGATCACTCTGGATTCACCAAGTAGAACCAATCAGAAGTTTTGCCTTATCATTACACCCCCTGGACCCCAAGTTATACATCTCGATAAAGTTGAGCAAGACAAACGAGCCTGCGCTTAACAATTGTCATAATATTGTTTTTGGTTTCTAATAGGCTTAGTCGTTTAATATTTTCAATGTTTATTTTCTGCAACCGTTCCAATGAGAGTACCTCCTCTATCTTGCCGCCAATCCCCTTTGGTTGTAGAAAGGCTGGAAGGGATTTACTGCCGCTTATTTCGAGAGAAAAATATTCTTGCTCATCAATTTTTATTGTTGTATTAAAGTGTTTCACCAAATATGTTCCATTTAGTTTTATTTCTTCGTCGTTTGTTGTGATCTTGCCGTTGTATTGGTTCAGTAGTATAAGATCGCTTCCAATTTCTTCTATAGTGGCTACGTGATCATTGTTTACCTGGGTGCAGTTCCCTATTCTATTCTTAAATAAGTTGGTTATGCAATAATCGTCTCTTAATTCTACTATATCATTTTTATTACATATGGTTATGTCATTATAATTTTTACATTTTTCTTTAATAGCAAATAAAACATCTTTACATTTTAATATTTTATCAAATTCAATTTTGTCTATTAGATTTCCAAATTTTACAGGTTTTGCTAGGTATGTTTCACAATTATCAGTATGTGTGATTGAAATGCTTAGAATATATAAAATTTCTTTATTATTTGTTACAATTTTCACATTGCCAAAAGTAAGTAATTCATCTACGTTAAATATTGGTATATTGTAATTTGTTAGTACATCATTCAAAGCTTCAATTTCTGTTTTGGATAAGATAAAGGAATTTACAATATTAACCTTTGCCCATTGTATGGCATATTCAATGTTTTGTAATTCTTTTTCAATTAAGTTTAATTTGCGTTCTAAGCTAATTGTTAATTCAGTATTCCAGTCTTCTTTTCTAACCTTCAATATCTCATTTGTAATGTTGGATATTTTTTGAATTCTATTAATGGTCAGTTCATTTATTACCATTTGTCTATTGTTATTTTCTAAAAGATTGGCCATTTTTTGTGTCAGAATTTCGAAGTCATGGCTGTCTGGTGTACCTGCAATCCACTTCCATGCAGTACCAATAGCGTCCATGGATCTCTTTACTTTATTTGGACTCAGACGCTTCAGAAGTCTCTTAATCTCAAGTGTCTGTTGTTCTAAAAACGGACGGATCGGATGACCATATGCAATGTCATTATTTAATACAGATTCTAGATTGCCTAGCAAATTCTGGTATTGATCGATGTTGATTGCATGCACAACTTTAAATATTCCATTCTGTCTTCTTGCTATCCCAGTGTGGATTGTTACGAGTCTAGTGTTAGAGTAGTCTAAAATGTTATGCAATATCATTATTTAATACAGATTCTAGATTGCCTAGCAAATTCCGGTATTGATCGATGTTGATTGCATGCACAACTTTAAATATTCCATTCTGTCTTCTTGCTATCCCAGTGTGGATTGTTACGAGTCTAGTGTTAGAGTAGTCTAAAATGTTAAGGTCTGCCAAAATAGTTACCAAAAATAGTTTGAAAGAAAAAGAAATGTTTTCTAAGAGAAAATTTTATTTTCATTATTCAATTCCTTATGTGGCTTTTGTGAATAACCCTACCACTTTCAGTAACGATGGTTGTACCACGGTTTTCTTTTACTACTTCTTCCTTAAACGTGTTACTTAATTTAGTACCTAATCTTTTATTAGTCTTTACGTATACCAATTGTCCGGGTACATATTCTTTGGCTGGCTTTTTGTTTTTATTGTGGTAAGCGAGGTCCTTTTCCTGTTTGCGTTTAAGTCGTTCAACGTTTGTGAGCCTTGTTGTTTCGTAATCCTGTGGTGAAAAGTCAACTGTTCGTCCAAAAAATAAGTCTACTGGTTTCCTATTTGTGGTAGTATGGATAGAGTGGTTATATTTATTAACGGATTTTTCTAATAACTCATCAAAATCTCTACACGTTCCCTCTTCCTTGAGGCATCTCATTATTTCCTCTAAGGTCGAATGGAAACGTTCTATCTGTCCATTTGGTTCACTTCTATAGGAAGGGGTAGTAAAAATATGTATTTTCAAGTCGTCTTTCATCATAAATAAAATAGAAGGTGAATTCAACGAAGGTTCATTGTCCATTACTACATTCTTTGGTACTCCGTAGAAAAACAAAAGTTCCCTAAGTGGTCTCCTAACGGCCTCAATTGACCTGCCACTAAGTTGTTTCACTTGTACGTATTTTGAGAATTTATCGATTGAAGTCAGAATTAATTTTTTATCACTTGAAAATATGTCTATATGAATTGTATGACCAGGATATGTTGGTATCGGTGTTTCCCCAAGTTCCGGTATATTTGATTGCCTTTCATATTTATTTTTTTTTTGCAAATTGAACACAATTTTATTATTCTTTTTATTTTTCGTGCCATAGATGGAAAATAATATTTTTCCAAAGTCTAATTTGTGTATTTTTTCACTTTTTTCTTGATGTTATATTTATAATTTTTATTGTTGTAATGTATCTATATTTTTTGACCTTTTTTTATAATAATTTGTTTTTTTTATTTTTAAGCTTAAGGTCTTTTATTTTTTAAACAATTTTATTAAAAAATAACAATCAATATTTCGATACTCATTGAGTAACATCTTTAATAAAATTGTTTAAAAAATAAAAGACCTTAAGCTTAAAAATTAAAAAAACAAATTAATTTTATTGTATGTTTTTTATTTATTCTATAAATATTCTCAGGCTTTATTCATTTTGAGCCTCAGATTTTTCACTATTCTTTAGGAAATTTTTATCTTTAGGATTGGTTTATTTTTTATAAATTTTAGCACTAATTTATCGCTATTTAAATCTTATTTTATTGGAGCTCAGTAAAAATTTCGATCGTTTACAATGAAAGCATATATATATATATATATATATATATATATATATATATATATATATATATATTTGTATATATATATATATATATATATATATATATGTATATATATTAATATATATATATATATATATATATATATATATATATATATATATATATATATATGTATGTATATATATATATATATATATATATATATATATATATATATATATATATATATATACATACATATATATATATATATATATATATATATATATATATATATATATATATATATATATACATATATATATACATATATATACATACATACATACATACATATATATATATATATATATATATATATATATATATATATGTATATATATACATGCATACATGCATATATATATATATATATATATATATATGTATATATATATATATATATATATATATATATATATATATATATATATATATATATATATATATATATATATATATTTATATATATGCTATAAATATATATGCATATATATATATATATATATATATATATATATATATATATGTATATATATATATATATATATATATATATATATATATATATATATATATATATTGTTACGAATTTGGTTGTGAACAGTCCCATTATAATAATTCTAAAACTTACTGAATTTTTGCTATTCTTATTTGCTTTTATGATTCATCATAATTACTCTAGAACATAATGAATTGTTCTTATTCTTATTGTTTTTCTTATTCATTGTAAATGAGCACATGACAACTATACATGCATGCATAATGGAATGGGAATGTACACAAACACACATCTTAAATACTCACGGTTTATAAGTAATAGAAACCGCGTATAAGCTCATGATTATTGTTGTTGTTAACCGTCGGCATTTGTACGTCTGATTGGAGCGTGTGTGTATGTATGTATGTACGTATGTCTTGAGTTCATGTTAATTTGAGTGTACGATGATGTGATTCAGCTTCGACAAACATCATGATTGTTCTAGAAATGATCATTAAGGGTATAAAAGCTGCGCACGTCAACGTCAGCAGTCAGTCTAAATTCAGTCAGAGTTCAGTCAGCAGACAGACAGTGTTGAGTCTGTAATTAGTGTGATTGGATTTAGTTTTTAGACTTTACCGTGATCGTGTAAAGTGTATTAAGTGGGTGCTATTGCTTTTGAGCATAGTACAGTGGTATTAAATTAAATAAAGAAGTAGCTGTTAAGTACTGAAAATCAAAGAATTGTGCGTTTAATTTTATTGCAATAAAAGAACCCACGGAAACCGTTTTTTTAAAAAGGTAAAAACGTAACAATTGGTGTCAGAAGTGGGATTGCAAAAAGAAGTTCGACGAGCTAAAGGAGGAACAGCTAAAGCAGGAGTTGACTAAACTGGGCCTGTCCACAGCTGGTAGTAAAGTAGAGCTGCAGAAGAGGCTATCGGAGGAGTTTGTTCGGCTTGGCCTGGACATCAAGACCCATGAGTTCGAAGAAGAAGAAGAACTGGAGATGGGTACACGATCAGCTACAAGCAACATGGACATAAACTCTATTTTTGCCGTGATTATGCAGTCTCTCCAGGAAATGGAAGAAATCTCTAAGGCAAGACAAAAAATGATGTTGCAGACAATGGAAGAAATCTCTAAGGCCAATAAGGAAATGATGCAGAAAATGGAAGAAAACTCTAAGGCCAATAGAGAAATGTTGTTGCAGAAAATGGAAGAAAGCAACAAATAGAAAGCTGGAGGATATCCATGAGTCCGTGAATGTGAGGATTAACATCATTAAAGATAAGTGGACTGACAAAGAGAGAGAAGTTCGCAGCGTCAATAGGAAATCCGATGGGCCAGAAAAAGATGTTCATGAGAAGTTTGATATTCTAGAGAAGGGTGTAGATCAGAAACTACAATCGCAGGAAGAGAAATGCACTGAGAAAAGCCTGGCATTAAAATGCGCTGATGTACAAGTCCGGGAAACTGTGCCCGCTACAGCCAGAAACAACTGTGAGGACATTATGGTGGCTATGCAGCGTGAGTCTGGTGGAGAGCATAAGGGGCAGATCCACAGAATGGAGCTAAAGCCGCAAAAGCCAAGGAAAATTACGAGAATACCATCAAAGAATTTGAAGCGAATGGCGGCAGTACAGCGAACGGTGGTGGCAAGAATCGCGGCTCTGCAAGGCAAGTATGGTGGATAGCATAAGGGGCAGATCCACAGAATGGAGCTAAAGCCGCAAAAGCCAAGGAAAATTACGAGAATACCATCAAAGAATTTGAAGCGAATGGCGGCAGTACAGCAAACGGTGGTGGCAAGAATCGCGGCTCTGCAAGGCAAGTATGGTGGATAGCATAAGGGGCAGATCCACAGAATGGAGTTAAAGCCGCAAAAGCCAAGGAAGACTATGAGGATGCCGCCAAAGAATCTGAAGCCAATGGTGGCAGTACAGCGAACGGTGTTGGCAAGAATCGCGGCTCTGCAGCGTAAGTGTGGTGGAGAGCATAAAGGGCAGATCCACAGAATGGAGGTGAAGCCGCAAAAGCCAAGGAAGATTATGAGGATGCTGTCAAAGAATTTGAAGCCAATGGCGGCAGTACAGCGAACGCTCGTAGCAAGAATCAAGGAAAGGCTTGCAAAAAGAAGGTGGAAAAAAGCAAAAAAGCTGATTTCCAGGAAGAGGAAGAGAAAGAAAATGAAAGCCAGGCGCGATGAAGTTGCGGATCCTGATGGATTCCGCGAGGGACAACTGGTCCTAATGTTTAACCCACAGAGGAAGAAAGGACTGTCTCCTAAACTAGAAACACAGTGGGATGGACCATTCAAGGTGATAAAGGGACTGAACGATGTTATGTATGGGATACAGAAGCACAATAGCCCCCGATCGAAAATGAAGGTGGTACACTTGGAGCGACTCGCAAAATGCGGAAGCAGTGGTTCTGTGCCTGTTCGGGACAAACAGGCTTAAGCGGGCGGCATTGTTACGAATTTGGTTGTGAACAGTTCTAGAACCTACTGATTTTTTGCTATTCTTATTTGCTTTTATGATTCATCATAATTACTCTAGAACATAATGAATTGTTATTCTTATTGTTTTTATTATTCATTGTAAATGAGCACGTGACAACTATACATGCATGAGTTATATCGTCACATCAACCCCCACCAAAACCCAGAAGACACCAATAAAACAACAACAACAAATCATTCAACTATTTCTTTATTGTACTTTATTTTTATTGACACAATTAATAAAATTTTCATTTGAATTTTAAATAGGTTAAGTCGACAATATAAAACATTATTTTCTTACGAATTAAATTGTATTCACATAAATTGCTAATAATAATTTTTCCCTTTAATTTTAAAATATTAAAGTCAGCAAGTAAAACATTGCAACAATTGTGAACTAATTAATACTTACTTCCTGTTTATCAACCTTTATACAATTGTTATTGCTTCAATGCATTCTGTTTGAATTTTAAATAGTTTAAGTCAGCAATACAAAACATTATTTTCTTACAAACTAAATTGTATTCATATAAATTGCTAATAATAATTTTCCCTTTAATTTTAGAATATTAAAGTCAGCAGAGTAAAACATTGCAACAATTGTGTACTAATTAATACTTACTTCCCGTTTACCAACTTTTGTACAATTGTTATTGTTTTAATATTACCGCATTTTGCTTGACTCATCAAATTTCTTTTATTTTACTTACCTTTATGTTAAGTTGATTTAATAATAATAAAATTATTATTGGTGTAACCTTCAAGAAGATCAAGTGTTTTATTTGGTGCAATTATCGAAGTATCGTAGTAAGTTAACTGGCGCAGTCGTGTAATGTGTCACACATGTCTACTATGCATACACAATAAACACAAAGAATAAGTAAAACTAAAATCAATAACACATGTGCAGCGTTAGCAGATATTTGAGTGACACACTTTCACTTTCAATTGCAATTGAGTTTTTATTTTAGAAACAATTACATGATTGGTCAAGAGAAATATGTAAGATGATCCTCAATAATGACAAGTGAAATGAAAGACAATTATAATAAGCTAGAATAAGTTAGAAAGGCTAAGATTTATTTTCATAAGTAGTATATAAGCAGAACAAAAATTTGAATAAAACAGATTTTAGAGAATAGAACACATATCGGCTTTAACAGCCTTGTTTTAAATTCAAAATCTCAAACTTTTTGGCAGTTCCTTTGAACGCCTAGTGTTAAGCTGTTCTCCTTGGCAGCTGTATAAATATAACCAAGGACTATAGGGCATATTGTCATAGGGCGACCCTCAAATGCTAATCCACCACATGGCGATCCTGCCAACATCCCTATAATCCACCACATGGCGATCCTGCCAACTTCCCTATAATCCACCACATGGCGATCCTGCCAACATCCCTATAACCACCACAGTCGAAAAGCCAGCTGTTCGGGTTGAAACTTAAACTAAAAGTGCTAACAAAATAATATCTTTGTTAATAATCAAATCCTTGGACCATATAAGGGGCCGCCTGTTCAAAAATTCGAAGGAATATCGGACGGAGAACAAATATCAAGAGCATATTGGTATAAGGCTACAAGGAAAATAAGTGGAAATACCCGAGAACCCGCTGGAAAAAGGACCTAAATTCCTCATGCATACAATTCTCATAGGGGCTCTGTAAGTAAATGAGTGGTTTATTGAAAAATTTAAATAAATAAAAAAAAATATATAAAAGAAAAATATATAAATTCAACTGTTATTTGAAAATATTATTAAAAGTATAATTTGGAAAATTGAAGAAAATTTAACATATGTACATATATTGCGAAAATAGATAAAATTAGAAAAGAAAAATTTAAATAAAAAAATATATATAAAAGGAAAATATATAAATTCAACTGTTATTTGAAAATATTATTTGGAAAAATTGGAGGAAATTTAACATATGCGAAAATAGATAAAATAAAAAAAAAGAGAGAAAAATTTAAACAAAAAAAAAAAATTTTTTTAATTCAAGAGAAATTATTTTTTTAAACTATTTATCTACAAGCACTTAGAAAAATCATTGAAAATATAATTTTTACAATTAAAAAAAAAAATTTACATACATTGTCAAAATAAATAAAATTAAAAAGGAAGAAGTGGAAAAGTGAAATTCGAGTTAAAATTATTTCTGTGCCGACATTATATAATTCCAAATTCTTACCAATCGAGACCGAATTATCTTATGTAAATAAAACAAGTTCATTAATTTTGATGAGTAGCAAATCTAGATATTTCCCATATCCTAGAAGTTTTAAGATTTTCAAGTCAAGAAGCCTACCCGTTATATCCGAGGACATTGCATTAGATTTTAATATGCCTTTGAATGCAGAAGTTCCAAGTACAGCAGGGACTCAAGCAATAGCTAATAGTAACAACATGACTAGTAACAATATGACTGGCATGACTAATAATGACATTTTTAACTCACTTAGAATTCCAGATGCAATCAAGGACCTACCCAAATTCGATGGTAATCCAAGATTGCTCCACGAATTCATTAGTAATGTGGAAGAAATACTTCTCCACATTAAGGGAGCGGATAACACTCCTCAAGGACTAATCCTCTTGAGGGCCATAAGAAATAAAATAGATGGTCAAGCCAACGAAGTCTTAAACATGTATGGCACATCCCTCAATTGGGATGAGATTAAAGGAAACTTAGTATCGCACTATTCGGACAAACGGACGGAAACGACCCTAATTGGAGATCTTCATTGTTTAAAACAATACGGCAAACCGATTGAAAAATATTACAGCGAAATAATGGAAATCCAATCAGCCTTGTCTAATAATTTATCTATCCATGAAGCCGACATTAATGTAATTAATGCAAAGAGAAATTTATTTTCTGAAATGTGTTTAAACTCATTCTTGTCGGGTTTACGGGAACCCATGGGATCCACAATTAGAGCAATGAGACCGGAATCATTGCCGATTGCCCTTGACTACTGCATAAGAGAACAAAATATTCATTATATTAGGTCCAATTTGAACAGACCCAGATACCCTCAATGGAGACCAAATTACCAATATACTCCATATCCTAAATATCCACAAAATTTTGTAAATAACGCACCAAGACAGGAAAATTACTACCAACCTCGAAGATATTCTAATCCTTCAACCAGACCTCAGTATGTTAATAACAATAATTTTGAGCCAAATTCAAACAACCAGAATCGTAACTTTTTACCCCAAAATTCCCAAGTACATCGCGAGAATTTTTCAAATTTTAAACCCAACCAACGCTTCGATAGTTTTCCGAGACAAACAAATTGGAAACAACCACAGCCTCCACCAGAACCGATGGATACCAGTAGTGGATTTTCAAAATTTGAAAAGGGCACAAACAAATTTAAAACTAGCCCAAGCACTCAATTTAGTAGAATAACAAATAGGAGTGAAATGAATAATATTAACGAATTTAGAAGTCTTCGAAATGAAAGCTCTATCCCATATCCCGACCACGCTAACAAGATAAACCTGGACCAATATGAAAACTACAATATTGATGACAATCAGGATTTTTTGCAATTAGCCT
The DNA here is from genome assembly GCA_963681545.1 of Germaria angustata. NCBI lineage: Eukaryota > Metazoa > Arthropoda > Insecta > Diptera > Tachinidae > Germaria > Germaria angustata. Next base: position 60,491,283 of record OY812999.1, on the reverse strand, counting down.
CAGGAAACAAACAGGGTATATAGACTGCAATAAACATGGTAGTACCTTACCCTACATCAGTATAAGCTCTCCATTTGGCAGACAATTAAGATTCCTAATAGATACCGGAGCTTCTTCTTCGTTTATAAACCCGGAATTTATAAACCCCTTAGATATAAAAAATTGTGTCCCAATAACTATATCTACCATCTTATATAAATATATAATTGACAAGCAAGTGACATTACCTATTTTTAAAGAAATTAAGAAAACAGGAACTATCACATTCTTAGTTTTTAAATTCCATAATTATTTTGACGGACTATTAGGCTTAGATTTTCTGACAAAAATTAAAGCTAAAATTGATCTTGAAAATAGAATACTAATTACAAATGATATTACAATACCTCTTAAAATGAAACCAAATTTTTCTCTGATAAATTCACAATAGAGGCAAATTCGAAACAAATCGTAAAACTACCAGTTGACTCTAAGGAAGGAGATATTATGATAAACACGATAACTTTAGACAACGGCTTATTTATTTCTCCAGGCATATACTTTGCGAAAGACTGGTTTAGTACAATAGAAGTGGTTAATCCCACGGAGAATGACCAAACAATTTTCTTAGAGCAACCTCTTAAAACAAGTCCTTATGACTCAGAAAACTTCATCGAACTTAATAACTTTAATATGCATTGCAAATCCAGCAATGAAAGAATTGCAAATTTATCTGACTTACTCCGAATGGAACATCTGAATAGCGAAGAAAAACATAAACTTTTGAAATTATGCACTAAATATAGTGATATCTTTTATAGAGAGGGTGAAAAGTTGACATTTGCAAATGAAATAAAACACAGAATTAGGACAACGGACGATATCCCTATTCACACTAGGTCTTACAGGTATCCTTTTGTTCACAAAGAGGAAGTTCGAAGACAGATATCAGATATGTTGGAACAAGGGATTATTAGGCCAAGCTTTTCCCCATGGAGCTCTCCAGTATGGATCGTTAAAAAAAGAAGGATGCATCGGAGAAGACGAAATGGAGATTGGTCATCGACTACAGGAAGCTGAATGAGAAAACCGTCTCGGACAGGTATCCACTCCCGAACATATCTGAGATCTTGGATAAACTGGGCAAATGCCTTTACTTTTCGACCTTGGACCTAGCAAGTGGCTTCCATCAAATCGAAATGGATCCACGGGACATATCAAAAACAGCCTTTACTGTAGAAGGGGGTCATTACGAATATGTAAGAATGCCTTTTGGCTTAAAAAATGCACCCTCAACCTTCCAGAGGGTCATGGATAATGTCCTAAATGACTTGGTTGGAAAAATCTGCCTGGTGTATTTAGATGACATTATCATATTTTCGACGTCCCTCCAGGAACATATTGAGAATATAGAGAAAGTCTTTCTAAAGTTGAGATGTTCAAATTTTAAGGTCCAGATGGACAAATCTGAGTTCATGCGAAAAGAAATTGCTTTTTTAGGACACGTAGTTACGACAGAAGGCATAAAACCGGACCCGACAAAAATAGAAGCTATCCAGAAATTTCCAATACCACGCACTAATCGTGAAATAAAATCGTTCATAGGCCTACTTAGTTATTATAGGAAGTTTATTCCGAACCTGGCAAAACTTGCAAAACCAATGACAGAATGCCTAAAGAAAGGCAGAAGCATAACATTAGACGCCAGATATCTAAAAGCTTTCGAAACATGCAAGAACATTTTAATGAACGATCCAATACTGCAATACCCCGATTTTACCAAGCCATTTTTACTCACAACAGACGCAAGTAACATTGCGCTTGGAGCAGTCCTTTCTCAAGGTCACATAGGTAGTGACAAACCTATTTGCTACGCAAGTAGGACCCTTTCTGAGAGTGAAATTAACTATTCCACTATTGAGAAAGAGCTTTTAGCAATAGTGTGGGCAACCAAATATTTCCGCCCATACCTCTTCGGTCGTAAATTTAAAATAATTACTGACCACAGGCCACTTACATGGTTAATGAGTCTCAAAGAGCCAAATTCGAAATTGGTGAGATGGCGCCTGAAGTTGGAAGAGTACGACTACGAGATCGTATACAAAAAAGGAAAATTGAACAGTAATGCAGATGCATTAAGTAGGATAAAATTAGACCATGATAAAACCGCCGATATAAATTTGTGTGATTCGGACGAACTGTCTACAATACATTCATGTAAAGAAAATCTGGATGATGGAATACCAATCTCAGAAAAACGCTTAAATGAATTTAATTTGCAACTTTTATTAGAAAAATCCGACAAAAAACCCAGTATGACTGTTGAAACCATCTTTAGAAATAAACAACGTAGAACTATAAGAGAAAAAGAATTTTCTCAAGACACAATAGTTCAGATTTTCAAAGAAATTATACCCTTAGGTAAATTAACCGCCATCTTCTCCGATGAACCAACTTTCAAAACTATTCAACTGATATATTCAAAATATTTTTCAAATGGAAAACAATTTCGTATCGTCCGATGCACTAAAATCCTATCAGATATAACCGACAATGATAAACAAGTTGAATTAATTCGTAATTGTCATGAAAATAGGAACCATAGAGGAATTACCGAAATTTATGAATACTTAAAGAGACAATACTATTTTCCCCTTATGCAATCTATAATAAATAAGACTCTAAATAATTCGAAATTTGCAATACACTCAAATACGACAGACACCCACCAAAATTAGAATTCCAAGTTACAGAAACACCAAACGAACCTCTTCAAATTTTGCACATTGACATATATACTATAAATAGTAAATGCATTTTGACCATTATCGATAAATTTTCTAAATATGCGACAGGCTATACATTACCATCAAGAACAAGCGTTTGTGTGCTCAAAGCTTTAAAAACATTTATGAACTTTGCGGGAATACCTAAGAAAATTGTTTGCGATCAGGGTACGGAATTTACATCTAACATTTTTAAAGATTTTTGTAGACAATATGAAATTATACTTCACTTCACATCATTCCAACAATCCAGTAGCAACTCTCCAGTAGAACGACTCCATTCAACTCTAACTGAAATATACAGAATTATAATGACAACCAGAAAATCAAAGAAAATGGAAGTAGATCACGAAGAAATATTAGATGAGACGTTTATAACCTACAATAATACAATCCATTCAACTATAAAATTTACACCATATGAGTTATTCTATGGAAGACCATATAACTTCTCAAGAGACATAAAATACGACAACAAACACGAATATTTGGTTAAGTTAAATGAATTTAAAGAAAAACTATACCCCATTGTTAAAGAAAAGGTTATGAAAGCTAAAGAGAAAAATATTAGTCGTCTTAATAAAAATAGGGAACCTCCAGAGTGTAGGAACAAAGAAGAGGATATATATAGGAAAGAATGTAGGAGAAATAAAATAACTGCACGATTCTCAAAACATAAAGTACTGAAAGATAATGGCGTTACTTTACAAACTACTAAAGACAAAAAATTACACAAATCAAAAATTAAACTGAGACCACGAAAACAATAAACAATTATTTACTTTTAGAATAGCCTTTGCTTATGGACAAGTCTTGGAAATACAGAATTTCGACAATAACCAGAGTATGATAGCCCTGAAGATTGGACACGCGAGAACAATTGAAAGTCATTTTAATTTCATTCACGTAATAGACTTGGACAATTACAATTCACAAATTTCAAAATTAACTACTATCGTAGACAAATTTGAAAAAAACAGCATTCTAAAAGATGCTGCTAAAATTTGTAAGCTGAAACTTAAGGGACTCGAAAACAAACTACAGACATTAAGTCCATATAAACGTACAAAACGAGGACTATTCAACGGTTTAGGCTCTGTAATAAAGTATGTAACTGGGAACATGGACGCAAATGATGCTATGACTATAAATAAACAAATACAAGAACTCCAGGACACAACATTAAATTCAAAAATAATAGAAGAAAATCAAAAAAGTTTGAATATACAAATGATACAGAGATTTAAGAACTTTACAGAGCATATAAATAACAACCAGGAAAGCATTACAAAGTTTTTAGAAAAACTCTCAGCAAAAACAACTAATCATATTCTAAAGGAAGACAATGCGTTATTAGAAATCCAATACATGAATCAGTTTGATTATAATATAGATTTATTACTGAACCATATCTCTGACATAATAGAAGCTGTAATACCCGCAAAGCTTAATATAGTATCAAAGCTTATTCTTCATTCAGATGAACTGGATGAAATAAGACACCATTTTAAATCACAGAATATTGACTTACTTTCGGACGAACACCTTTACGAACTATTGGAACTCCAGGCATATTATAATAATAGCAACTTAATTTTTAATATAAAACTACCTAATTTGGCTAAAGATACGAATTCGCTTTACCACCTCATTCCTCTTCCTATGAATAATACGAAAATAATTAAAACAAAACCTTACGTAAGTTACAATAACCACGAGCTACAATACTTAACAGAGATTTGCCCAAAAATTGAGAATATGTATTATTGCAAGAGGTCAAACGACTTCGAAAGCACCAATAATTCAACTTGTATCGGTAGAATCTTGAATAATAAAACACCAATATGTCCTGTGAACGATGTGGGGCCCACATCGAATATATTCCAACCGGAAGATAATTATATAATGGTCATCAACGTAAAGGGACTACCGATAACCTCTGATTGTGGGCAAAACTTCACAACAGAAGGAACCTCCCTTCTCCACTACACGAATTGTTCCGTCACGATAGCGGGAACAACATACAAAGACAACCCTTCAGTCCATTGGGATACAATCTTCGTAGCACCACCAAATCTAGAGAAAGTGCAAATAACGACAGTAACAGAGACTTTAAGCCTAGAGAAAATTAAAGATTACAGCTTCATCAACAAAGGCGACATTACGAAATTAAGACAGGATGCAATCCAAAGAAGGAACATAATAACGGTAACAACATTGATACTCATCATCCTAACTATCATTAGCCTGGTTCTGTTATGGAAAAAACCCAGAGTTCTGTATTATCCTAAACCTATTGAAGCCGCTCTGTCCCCACCAAGTTCGTTGTGGCCATCGCTCTACTCCAAGGGGGGAGGAGTTATATCGTCACATCAACCCCCACCAAAACCCAGAAGACACCAATAAAACAACAACAACAAATCATTCAACTATTTCTTTATTGTACTTTATTTTTATTGACACAATTAATAAAATTTTCATTTGAATTTTAAATAGGTTAAGTCGACAATATAAAACATTATTTTCTTACGAATTAAATTGTATTCACATAAATTGCTAATAATAATTTTTCCCTTTAATTTTAAAATATTAAAGTCAGCAAGTAAAACATTGCAACAATTGTGAACTAATTAATACTTACTTCCTGTTTATCAACCTTTATACAATTGTTATTGCTTCAATGCATTCTGTTTGAATTTTAAATAGTTTAAGTCAGCAATACAAAACATTATTTTCTTACAAACTAAATTGTATTCATATAAATTGCTAATAATAATTTTCCCTTTAATTTTAGAATATTAAAGTCAGCAGAGTAAAACATTGCAACAATTGTGTACTAATTAATACTTACTTCCCGTTTACCAACTTTTGTACAATTGTTATTGTTTTAATATTACCGCATTTTGCTTGACTCATCAAATTTCTTTTATTTTACTTACCTTTATGTTAAGTTGATTTAATAATAATAAAATTATTATTGGTGTAACCTTCAAGAAGATCAAGTGTTTTATTTGGTGCAATTATCGAAGTATCGTAGTAAGTTAACTGGCGCAGTCGTGTAATGTGTCACACATGTCTACTATGCATACACAATAAACACAAAGAATAAGTAAAACTAAAATCAATAACACATGTGCAGCGTTAGCAGATATTTGAGTGACACACTTTCACTTTCAATTGCAATTGAGTTTTTATTTTAGAAACAATTACATGATTGGTCAAGAGAAATATGTAAGATGATCCTCAATAATGACAAGTGAAATGAAAGACAATTATAATAAGCTAGAATAAGTTAGAAAGGCTAAGATTTATTTTCATAAGTAGTATATAAGCAGAACAAAAATTTGAATAAAACAGATTTTAGAGAATAGAACACATATCGGCTTTAACAGCCTTGTTTTAAATTCAAAATCTCAAACTTTTTGGCAGTTCCTTTGAACGCCTAGTGTTAAGCTGTTCTCCTTGGCAGCTGTATAAATATAACCAAGGACTATAGGGCATATTGTCATAGGGCGACCCTCAAATGCTAATCCACCACATGGCGATCCTGCCAACATCCCTATAATCCACCACATGGCGATCCTGCCAACTTCCCTATAATCCACCACATGGCGATCCTGCCAACATCCCTATAACCACCACATGGCGATCCTGCAAAAATCGGACCAATATAAAACAGTCTGATCCCGCCCACTACGGGCCATAAACATAAATATAAATGAATAGATAAAAAAAAAATTAGAACATGCAGAAAGAAATCGACGAGATCTTCAAAAAATGGGAAAATTTCATAAATGAAGAATACAAGCCGGAACCTACACCCCTAGAAGCACCAGTCTACAAGCCTCTGCCCAAAACAACAGGTCCAAAAGCCATTACAATAGAAGAATACCGGAGAAGGACACAACAACGGAAGGCACCAAAACAACAAACGCAAGAGCCGAAGAAGAAGAAGAAGAGAGCTGGGAAAAAGTTCCAGATCAGAAAAAATAAAGCTTTACTTTTTAAAAGGTTAGTGCTCGTGACTACTAGAAAAGAACAGAAGGATATTAAACAAAAAATCAAAGAATTATAAAAAAAACATAGTTTTAATATATATAGATACAAATATACAAATATGAGAAAATTCATATATCTGCTATTAATTCCAACAATTACCATATATTTTCTTATTCTATGGTTAAAAATAAGTATAACAAATACCATAGAAGACGGACTACAAAAAACAAGCAAATTCTTAGAAGAACAAATCAAGAACGTAGTCAAAGTAAAAGACATTTTTTCTTTCCTAAAATGAATCATAATTGCTTACAAAAAATAAAAATTTTATATGACAAATATATAGGCTGGATAGTTTTAGCTCTAATATTAACACCATTAATTGTAGTCTTAGATATAAAAATATTAAAATTCATAAAATTAATTATAAGAGACATAAAGGAAACAAATAAAGTAAAATAAGACAAAAAGAAACTAATATAAATTTCATACGATAAACTAAAATTATTAATACAAAGATGTCAGATGGATGAAAATATCCAAAAACTAAAAGAATTATTTAAAAACCTAAAAAAAAGTCCAGGAAGAAAATATACTGAAAAAACAATACAAGAAAAACTACAAACCATTGAATGTATAAAACATGATTTCTTAGAACATGAAATAGCAGAAACAAAAGAAGAAAATAAAACAGCACTTACTATAGAATTCAACAATATTTATTCGAAAATCAAGGAATATTTAATAGGAAGCAGAAAAAATACTGAAACAGAAATGGCAGCGTTTAATTTAGATACTGTTGCTAAAGCACTACCATTATTCACTGGCAACTATGTAGAATTAGAAAGTTTCTTAATAACCGCGGAACTAATCAACAAAACTTTGTCAGACACTGCAAAAGTAGATTTCCTTCAATATGTTTACTATGCCAAACTAACGTCTAATGTTAGAACAACAATAGGTAGCTACAACAACCCAGAAAATTTTGAAAATTTTAAGACATTATTAGAAAACAGGTATAGGAACACAAAGACAATTCCAGAACTACAGAATAAACTAAACAACTTGTATCAAGGAAAAATGTCTATAAATTCTTATAAAGAAAAAATTTTGGCAATTATAGACAACCTCAATAAATTAGGTATAGAGGAACTAGGAAATGATTCCACACAAGCTGAGAAGAATGTGATAATCAAACTAAACAATAAATTAGCGTTAGATTCATTCAAAAAAGGATTAAATGAGAACCTTAAATCTACCATATATGCATCTCGACCAACAACATTGCAAGAAGCATCAGAACTTGCAATTGAACTTGAGAATGAAAGTAAGGCAATTCATAACGAAATTTTACGGGTCAAAAAAGAGAAACCACGGTATCAACAACAAAATCACAACAGAAACAACACCTTTACTAACCACAACGACAAGTCTAACTATAACCAAAATTTCAGCAGAAACAATTACACTAGAAACAACAATTATAACAATTTCAATAATAATTCACTAAGAAACACTAATTACACTAGACACAACAGATTCAATAACAGTAACACTAGAAACAACAACAACAACCACAATCACAACACAAACAGGAACAATAATAGGCACATACATGCCATACAGAACTCGGGAAACCCAACAGGCTCGGAATATATCAATATTCCGGACAGCCAAAACTGAGAATATGGAAAGTTTCAGATAATAACACAAATTTCATTATTACAAGCTACAAAAATAGAAAATTAACATTTCTTGTCGATACAGGAGCCGACATATCACTGTGTCGTATGCAACCGGAATTCGAAGGCGAACCATATAAACCAAAAGAAAAATGTAAACTAACAGGAATCACCACAGAAGAAATCAATTCTTTAGGTACAATAAATTTAGAACTAACATTGGCTGACGAAAAATGTAATCATTCTTTCCAACTAGTAAAATCAAATTTTCCAATAGAAACAGACGGCATCATAGGTAGAGACTTTTTAAAGAAACATCTCTGTAAAATAGATTATGAAACATTTACAATAGCTCTTTTTATTAATAACAATACAATAACTCTTCCAATGCATACAAAAGCAACCACATCAATTCAAATAAAAATTCCACCAAGAACAGAAATAATACAAGCAATAAAATTAAACTTAACAGAAGACAGCGTGATTTTCAATAATGAATTAAAACCAGGTGTATTTCTAAGTAATTCGATAGCCCCCAAAAGCGGCATGACACATTTAAAAATTCTAAACACAACAAATGAAGAAATAACTTTACAGGGCATTACACTCCAAACTGACCCACTAAAAAATTATGAGATATTAAGTTACAACAATATAAACAATAACGAACGTTTTAAAAAAGTATTGAATGAACTACAATTAGAACACAATGACGAATATGTACAAAAACAATTGAAAGAAATATTTAAAAAATATCAAAATGTTTTCCACTTAGAAGACGAAAAATTAAGCGTCAACAACTTTTACAAACAGAAAATCACAACTTCAGAAACTACACCTGTTTACATAAAAAACTACAGGCTACCACATTCACATACAAACATAATAAATGAGCAAGTACAAAAAATGCTTAATGAAGAAATAATAGAACCATCAATTTCCCCGTACAATGCTCCACTCCTCCTAGTACCAAAGAAAAATATAGAAGACAAGAAGAAATGGAGACTTGTTGTAGATTTTAGAAAACTAAATGACAAAATTGTTAATGACAAATTTCCTCTAACTAGATTAGAAGATATTTTAGACAAATTAGGTAGAGCTAAATGGTTTTCTACGCTCGATATGACTAGCTCATTTCATCAAATAGAACTGGATAGAGACTCCAGACCTCTAACTGCCTTTTCCACACCACAAGGACATTTTCAATTTAAAAGACTACCATTCGGACTAAAAATTTCATCCAATAGTTTTCAAAGAATGCTTACAATAGCATTGTCCGGACTAGAATCTGAAGCATTTCTGTATGTAGATGACATAATCGTGTACGGTTGTAGTTTAAATCATCATAACCAAAATTTAATAAAAGTTTTAGAAAGATTACAAAAATACAACTTGAAGCTAAATCCAAAAAAATGCAATTTTCTAAGACCAGAAGTAGTTTACCTAGGACATTTAATAACAAAAGACGGTGTAAAGACAGACCCATCTAAATATGATGTTATAAAGAATTACCCAATACCAAAGAACGCGGACGAAGTACGACGATTCGTAGCATTTTGCAATTACTACAGAAAATTTATACCAAACTTTGCTGACATAGCCAAAGACCTAAACGCTTTATTAAAGAAAAAAACAAAATTTATATGGACAGAAAAATGCCAAAATGCCTTTGAAGAATTGAAAGAAAAATTAATTAATCCACCAGTATTACAATATCCAAATTTTGATAAACCTTTTATTTTAACAACAGACGCATCTAATTACGCATTAGGAGCAGTTTTATCACAAGGCGAAATAGGCCAAGATTTACCCATTTCATACGCAAGTAAATCACTGCAAAAACATGATATAAACAAACCAGTAATAGAAAAAGAACTCCTTGCAATTCATTGGAGCATAAATTATTTTAGACCATACCTATACGGTAGGAAATTCATAGTGGTAACTGACCACAGACCTTTAATTTCGTTATTTTCACACAAAAACCCATCGTCAAAAATGACTAGAATTAGGTTAGATTTAAGTGACTATGACTTCACAATCGTGTATAAAAAAGGAAAAATGAATACAAATGCTGACGCACTTTCCAGAATAGAAATTAACTCTGATATACTAAAGGAAATGATACCCCAAGAAATTGACGAAAAAGAAAAGAAAATATTAGTAACAACAAGGGCAATGAAAAATAAACTAAATGAGGCAAATAAGAATTTAAATGAGGCAAATAATATAATAAAGAATGGAAAGAATAATAAACATAATAATATGGAAACATGCATCTCTCAGAAGTCTGATCAACTTCAAATATGGGAATGCACATCCATAAGTGATATTAAAAATATTAAGAAACTGCAGTTTAATAAAATTTAAAACATAAAAGAAGTCGACATATATATTGAAAATAATATTGTGCACATAGGACGTGATGAAAATTCATCGAAACCAGTTTCGACTATGAAGAAATCACGTACCCAAATTGAAAATATGAATAACGGATGTAACGATAATTCATCGAAACAAGATTCGATTATGAAGAAGTTACATGCCGAAAATAAACAAGAAAATAATATGCATGCAAGAATCAGCGATAACTCAGCGAAACTAGATTCGATTCTGAGGAAACTGATATCTAAAATGAACAAAGAAAATATTAAAGAATTAGCGCTAGCAAAGAATGATAAAATATTTGGAGTATATACAAAAGAAGATTTGAAAGAAGCATATGCAAAGATAAAAATTGATAACAAAAGTCCTCAACTGAAAATATTAATATACAACGCCCCAAAAAGAATAACAGATGACATATTAAAATATAAACTAATTGACGAATTCCATAATACCACACACTCAGGCCACTTAGGAATTAGAAAGACAATTATCAAACTAAAACAACGATACGTTTGGAAAAACATGAATAAAGTGGTAAAGAAATTTGTATCATACTGTGACACTTGTAGTAAAAATAAACAAACAAAAAACACAAAAGAACCACTTACATTAACAAACACACCAAACAATAGTTTTGAAGTTATTTCAATTGACACTGTTGGTCCTCTTCATATTTCAAATGACTACCGATACATATTAACAATGCAATGTGAGCTAACTAAATTTATTGTTGCACATCCAATGTCAACAAAAGATGCAATTACTGTAGCAAAAACATTAGTCGAACAATTCATTTTGAAATATGGTCAATTCAAGGTACTTAAATCCGACAAAGGAACATAATTTAATAACGAACTTATGAAAAACATATGTTCATTATTACAAATAAAACAAATATTTTCAACACCATATCACCATGAAACATTAGGTTCAATAGAAAGAAACCACAGGGTTCTTAATGAATTTTTGTTAACTACAGCGAATGATTATGAATGGGACAAATGGATTCCATATTTTACATTTGCCTATAATACGGCACCACATATAGATACAGGTTATACGCCTTTTGAATTAGTCTATGGACACTTACCAAGCCTACCATCTGATGTTGTAAACAGTCAAATAAAAACCTATAACTTAGAAGACTACGTACAAGAGCTACGAGTCAGATTACAATTTGCATTAAATAAAGCAAGGGAATTAATAATAAAAAGTAAAGAAAAAAGAGTTTTAGATGATAATCAGCAAAATAAATCAAATTTTAAAATAGGAGATTTAGTATTAATAAAAGTAGAGAATAGGAAAAAACATCAAAGTCCATACAAAGGACCATACAAAATAATAGGTAGAAACGGTGTAAATAGTATAATAGAATACAATGAAATAAAAAAAGAATTCCATAACAATAATTTAAAAAAATACAATACAATACTAGAATAAGCCAATTTGTACTACTATAATCAATTTAAATTTATATTAAATATTTCTAAACAATTTTTGTAATGTCATTATGGAGGAGAGAAGAAAAATCATTTTCATAATTTTTCTCTTAAGGGTGAGGGTGTAATGTGTCACACATGTCTACTATGCATACACAATAAACACAAAGAATAAGTAAAACTAAAATCAATAACACATGTGCAGCGTTAGCAGATATTTGAGTGACACACTTTCACTTTCAATTGCAATTGAGTTTTTATTTTAGAAACAATTACATGATTGGTCAAGAGAAATATGTAAGATGATCCTCAATAATGACAAGTGAAATGAAAGACAATTATAATAAGCTAGAATAAGTTAGAAAGGCTAAGATTTATTTTCATAAGTAGTATATAAGCAGAACAAAAATTTGAATAAAACAGATTTTAGAGAATAGAACACATATCGGCTTTAACAGCCTTGTTTTAAATTCAAAATCTCAAACTTTTTGGCAGTTCCTTTGAACGCCTAGTGTTAAGCTGTTCTCCTTGGCAGCTGTATAAATATAACCAAGGACTATAGGGCATATTGTCATAGGGCGACCCTCAAATGCTAATCCACCACATGGCGATCCTGCCAACATCCCTATAATCCACCACATGGCGATCCTGCCAACTTCCCTATAATCCACCACATGGCGATCCTGCCAACATCCCTATAACCACCACAGTCGAAAAGCCAGCTGTTCGGGTTGAAACTTAAACTAAAAGTGCTAACAAAATAATATCTTTGTTAATAATCAAATCCTTGGACCATATAAGGGGCCGCCTGTTCAAAAATTCGAAGGAATATCGGACGGAGAACAAATATCAAGAGCATATTGGTATAAGGCTACAAGGAAAATAAGTGGAAATACCCGAGAACCCGCTGGAAAAAGGACCTAAATTCCTCATGCATACAATTCTCATAGGGGCTCTGTAAGTAAATGAGTGGTTTATTGAAAAATTTAAATAAATAAAAAAAAATATATAAAAGAAAAATATATAAATTCAACTGTTATTTGAAAATATTATTAAAAGTATAATTTGGAAAATTGAAGAAAATTTAACATATGTACATATATTGCGAAAATAGATAAAATTAGAAAAGAAAAATTTAAATAAAAAAATATATATAAAAGGAAAATATATAAATTCAACTGTTATTTGAAAATATTATTTGGAAAAATTGGAGGAAATTTAACATATGCGAAAATAGATAAAATAAAAAAAAAGAGAGAAAAATTTAAACAAAAAAAAAAAATTTTTTTAATTCAAGAGAAATTATTTTTTTAAACTATTTATCTACAAGCACTTAGAAAAATCATTGAAAATATAATTTTTACAATTAAAAAAAAAAATTTACATACATTGTCAAAATAAATAAAATTAAAAAGGAAGAAGTGGAAAAGTGAAATTCGAGTTAAAATTATTTCTGTGCCGACATTATATAATTCCAAATTCTTACCAATCGAGACCGAATTATCTTATGTAAATAAAACAAGTTCATTAATTTTGATGAGTAGCAAATCTAGATATTTCCCATATCCTAGAAGTTTTAAGATTTTCAAGTCAAGAAGCCTACCCGTTATATCCGAGGACATTGCATTAGATTTTAATATGCCTTTGAATGCAGAAGTTCCAAGTACAGCAGGGACTCAAGCAATAGCTAATAGTAACAACATGACTAGTAACAATATGACTGGCATGACTAATAATGACATTTTTAACTCACTTAGAATTCCAGATGCAATCAAGGACCTACCCAAATTCGATGGTAATCCAAGATTGCTCCACGAATTCATTAGTAATGTGGAAGAAATACTTCTCCACATTAAGGGAGCGGATAACACTCCTCAAGGACTAATCCTCTTGAGGGCCATAAGAAATAAAATAGATGGTCAAGCCAACGAAGTCTTAAACATGTATGGCACATCCCTCAATTGGGATGAGATTAAAGGAAACTTAGTATCGCACTATTCGGACAAACGGACGGAAACGACCCTAATTGGAGATCTTCATTGTTTAAAACAATACGGCAAACCAATTGAAAAATATTACAGCGAAATAATGGAAATCCAATCAGCCTTGTCTAATAATTTATCTATCCATGAAGCCGACATTAATGTAATTAATGCAAAGAGAAATTTATTTTCTGAAATGTGTTTAAACTCATTCTTGTCGGGTTTACGGGAACCCATGGGATCCACAATTAGAGCAATGAGACCGGAATCATTGCCGATTGCCCTTGACTACTGCATAAGAGAACAAAATATTCATTATATTAGGTCCAATTTGAACAGACCCAGATACCCTCAATGGAGACCAAATTACCAATATACTCCATATCCTAAATATCCACAAAATTTTGTAAATAACGCACCAAGACAGGAAAATTACTACCAACCTCGAAGATATTCTAATCCTTCAACCAGACCTCAGTATGTTAATAACAATAATTTTGAGCCAAATTCAAACAACCAGAATCGTAACTTTTTACCCCAAAATTCCCAAGTACATCGCGAGAATTTTTCAAATTTTAAACCCAACCAACGCTTCGATAGTTTTCCGAGACAAACAAATTGGAAACAACCACAGCCTCCACCAGAACCGATGGATACCAGTAGTGGATTTTCAAAATTTGAAAAGGGCACAAACAAATTTAAAACTAGCCCAAGCACTCAATTTAGTAGAATAACAAATAGGAGTGAAATGAATAATATTAACGAATTTAGAAGTCTTCGAAATGAAAGCTCTATCCCATATCCCGACCACGCTAACAAGATAAACCTGGACCAATATGAAAACTACAATATTGATGACAATCAGGATTTTTTGCAATTAGCCTCAGGAAACAAACAGGGTATATAGACTGCAATAAACATGGTAGTACCTTACCCTACATCAGTATAAGCTCTCCATTTGGCAGACAATTAAGATTCCTAATAGATACCGGAGCTTCTTCTTCGTTTATAAACCCGGAATTTATAAACCCCTTAGATATAAAAAATTGTGTCCCAATAACTATATCTACCATCTTATATAAATATATAATTGACAAGCAAGTGACATTACCTATTTTTAAAGAAATTAAGAAAACAGGAACTATCACATTCTTAGTTTTTAAATTCCATAATTATTTTGACGGACTATTAGGCTTAGATTTTCTGACAAAAATTAAAGCTAAAATTGATCTTGAAAATAGAATACTAATTACAAATGATATTACAATACCTCTTAAAATGAAACCAAATTTTTCTCTGATAAATTCACAATAGAGGCAAATTCGAAACAAATCGTAAAACTACCAGTTGACTCTAAGGAAGGAGATATTATGATAAACACGATAACTTTAGACAACGGCTTATTTATTTCTCCAGGCATATACTTTGCGAAAGACTGGTTTAGTACAATAGAAGTGGTTAATCCCACGGAGAATGACCAAACAATTTTCTTAGAGCAACCTCTTAAAACAAGTCCTTATGACTCAGAAAACTTCATCGAACTTAATAACTTTAATATGCATTGCAAATCCAGCAATGAAAGAATTGCAAATTTATCTGACTTACTCCGAATGGAACATCTGAATAGCGAAGAAAAACATAAACTTTTGAAATTATGCACTAAATATAGTGATATCTTTTATAGAGAGGGTGAAAAGTTGACATTTGCAAATGAAATAAAACACAGAATTAGGACAACGGACGATATCCCTATTCACACTAGGTCTTACAGGTATCCTTTTGTTCACAAAGAGGAAGTTCGAAGACAGATATCAGATATGTTGGAACAAGGGATTATTAGGCCAAGCTTTTCCCCATGGAGCTCTCCAGTATGGATCGTTAAAAAAAGAAGGATGCATCGGAGAAGACGAAATGGAGATTGGTCATCGACTACAGGAAGCTGAATGAGAAAACCGTCTCGGACAGGTATCCACTCCCGAACATATCTGAGATCTTGGATAAACTGGGCAAATGCCTTTACTTTTCGACCTTGGACCTAGCAAGTGGCTTCCATCAAATCGAAATGGATCCACGGGACATATCAAAAACAGCCTTTACTGTAGAAGGGGGTCATTACGAATATGTAAGAATGCCTTTTGGCTTAAAAAATGCACCCTCAACCTTCCAGAGGGTCATGGATAATGTCCTAAATGACTTGGTTGGAAAAATCTGCCTGGTGTATTTAGATGACATTATCATATTTTCGACGTCCCTCCAGGAACATATTGAGAATATAGAGAAAGTCTTTCTAAAGTTGAGATGTTCAAATTTTAAGGTCCAGATGGACAAATCTGAGTTCATGCGAAAAGAAATTGCTTTTTTAGGACACGTAGTTACGACAGAAGGCATAAAACCGGACCCGACAAAAATAGAAGCTATCCAGAAATTTCCAATACCACGCACTAATCGTGAAATAAAATCGTTCATAGGCCTACTTAGTTATTATAGGAAGTTTATTCCGAACCTGGCAAAACTTGCAAAACCAATGACAGAATGCCTAAAGAAAGGCAGAAGCATAACATTAGACGCCAGATATCTAAAAGCTTTCGAAACATGCAAGAACATTTTAATGAACGATCCAATACTGCAATACCCCGATTTTACCAAGCCATTTTTACTCACAACAGACGCAAGTAACATTGCGCTTGGAGCAGTCCTTTCTCAAGGTCACATAGGTAGTGACAAACCTATTTGCTACGCAAGTAGGACCCTTTCTGAGAGTGAAATTAACTATTCCACTATTGAGAAAGAGCTTTTAGCAATAGTGTGGGCAACCAAATATTTCCGCCCATACCTCTTCGGTCGTAAATTTAAAATAATTACTGACCACAGGCCACTTACATGGTTAATGAGTCTCAAAGAGCCAAATTCGAAATTGGTGAGATGGCGCCTGAAGTTGGAAGAGTACGACTACGAGATCGTATACAAAAAAGGAAAATTGAACAGTAATGCAGATGCATTAAGTAGGATAAAATTAGACCATGATAAAACCGCCGATATAAATTTGTGTGATTCGGACGAACTGTCTACAATACATTCATGTAAAGAAAATCTGGATGATGGAATACCAATCTCAGAAAAACGCTTAAATGAATTTAATTTGCAACTTTTATTAGAAAAATCCGACAAAAAACCCAGTATGACTGTTGAAACCATCTTTAGAAATAAACAACGTAGAACTATAAGAGAAAAAGAATTTTCTCAAGACACAATAGTTCAGATTTTCAAAGAAATTATACCCTTAGGTAAATTAACCGCCATCTTCTCCGATGAACCAACTTTCAAAACTATTCAACTGATATATTCAAAATATTTTTCAAATGGAAAACAATTTCGTATCGTCCGATGCACTAAAATCCTATCAGATATAACCGACAATGATAAACAAGTTGAATTAATTCGTAATTGTCATGAAAATAGGAACCATAGAGGAATTACCGAAATTTATGAATACTTAAAGAGACAATACTATTTTCCCCTTATGCAATCTATAATAAATAAGACTCTAAATAATTCGAAATTTGCAATACACTCAAATACGACAGACACCCACCAAAATTAGAATTCCAAGTTACAGAAACACCAAACGAACCTCTTCAAATTTTGCACATTGACATATATACTATAAATAGTAAATGCATTTTGACCATTATCGATAAATTTTCTAAATATGCGACAGGCTATACATTACCATCAAGAACAAGCGTTTGTGTGCTCAAAGCTTTAAAAACATTTATGAACTTTGCGGGAATACCTAAGAAAATTGTTTGCGATCAGGGTACGGAATTTACATCTAACATTTTTAAAGATTTTTGTAGACAATATGAAATTATACTACACTTCACATCATTCCAACAATCCAGTAGCAACTCTCCAGTAGAACGACTCCATTCAACTCTAACTGAAATATACAGAATTATAATGACAACCAGAAAATCAAAGAAAATGGAAGTAGATCACGAAGAAATATTAGATGAGACGTTTATAACCTACAATAATACAATCCATTCAACTATAAAATTTACACCATATGAGTTATTCTATGGAAGACCATATAACTTCTCAAGAGACATAAAATACGACAACAAACACGAATATTTGGTTAAGTTAAATGAATTTAAAGAAAAACTATACCCCATTGTTAAAGAAAAGGTTATGAAAGCTAAAGAGAAAAATATTAGTCGTCTTAATAAAAATAGGGAACCTCCAGAGTGTAGGAACAAAGAAGAGGATATATATAGGAAAGAATGTAGGAGAAATAAAATAACTGCACGATTCTCAAAACATAAAGTACTGAAAGATAATGGCGTTACTTTACAAACTACTAAAGACAAAAAATTACACAAATCAAAAATTAAACTGAGACCACGAAAACAATAAACAATTATTTACTTTTAGAATAGCCTTTGCTTATGGACAAGTCTTGGAAATACAGAATTTCGACAATAACCAGAGTATGATAGCCCTGAAGATTGGACACGCGAGAACAATTGAAAGTCATTTTAATTTCATTCACGTAATAGACTTGGACAATTACAATTCACAAATTTCAAAATTAACTACTATCGTAGACAAATTTGAAAAAAACAGCATTCTAAAAGATGCTGCTAAAATTTGTAAGCTGAAACTTAAGGGACTCGAAAACAAACTACAGACATTAAGTCCATATAAACGTACAAAACGAGGACTATTCAACGGTTTAGGCTCTGTAATAAAGTATGTAACTGGGAACATGGACGCAAATGATGCTATGACTATAAATAAACAAATACAAGAACTCCAGGACACAACATTAAATTCAAAAATAATAGAAGAAAATCAAAAAAGTTTGAATATACAAATGATACAGAGATTTAAGAACTTTACAGAGCATATAAATAACAACCAGGAAAGCATTACAAAGTTTTTAGAAAAACTCTCAGCAAAAACAACTAATCATATTCTAAAGGAAGACAATGCGTTATTAGAAATCCAATACATGAATCAGTTTGATTATAATATAGATTTATTACTGAACCATATCTCTGACATAATAGAAGCTGTAATACCCGCAAAGCTTAATATAGTATCAAAGCTTATTCTTCATTCAGATGAACTGGATGAAATAAGACACCATTTTAAATCACAGAATATTGACTTACTTTCGGACGAACACCTTTACGAACTATTGGAACTCCAGGCATATTATAATAATAGCAACTTAATTTTTAATATAAAACTACCTAATTTGGCTAAAGATACGAATTCGCTTTACCACCTCATTCCTCTTCCTATGAATAATACGAAAATAATTAAAACAAAACCTTACGTAAGTTACAATAACCACGAGCTACAATACTTAACAGAGATTTGCCCAAAAATTGAGAATATGTATTATTGCAAGAGGTCAAACGACTTCGAAAGCACCAATAATTCAACTTGTATCGGTAGAATCTTGAATAATAAAACACCAATATGTCCTGTGAACGATGTGGGGCCCACATCGAATATATTCCAACCGGAAGATAATTATATAATGGTCATCAACGTAAAGGGACTACCGATAACCTCTGATTGTGGGCAAAACTTCACAACAGAAGGAACCTCCCTTCTCCACTACACGAATTGTTCCGTCACGATAGCGGGAACAACATACAAAGACAACCCTTCAGTCCATTGGGATACAATCTTCGTAGCACCACCAAATCTAGAGAAAGTGCAAATAACGACAGTAACAGAGACTTTAAGCCTAGAGAAAATTAAAGATTACAGCTTCATCAACAAAGGCGACATTACGAAATTAAGACAGGATGCAATCCAAAGAAGGAACATAATAACGGTAACAACATTGATACTCATCATCCTAACTATCATTAGCCTGGTTCTGTTATGGAAAAAACCCAGAGTTCTGTATTATCCTAAACCTATTGAAGCCGCTCTGTCCCCACCAAGTTCGTTGTGGCCATCGCTCTACTCCAAGGGGGGAGGAGTTATATCGTCACATCAACCCCCACCAAAACCCAGAAGACACCAATAAAACAACAACAACAAATCATTCAACTATTTCTTTATTGTACTTTATTTTTATTGACACAATTAATAAAATTTTCATTTGAATTTTAAATAGGTTAAGTCGACAATATAAAACATTATTTTCTTACGAATTAAATTGTATTCACATAAATTGCTAATAATAATTTTTCCCTTTAATTTGAAAATATTAAAGTCAGCAAGTAAAACATTGCAACAATTGTGAACTAATTAATACTTACTTCCTGTTTATCAACCTTTATACAATTGTTATTGCTTCAATGCATTCTGTTTGAATTTTAAATAGTTTAAGTCAGCAATACAAAACATTATTTTCTTACAAACTAAATTGTATTCATATAAATTGCTAATAATAATTTTCCCTTTAATTTTAGAATATTAAAGTCAGCAGAGTAAAACATTGCAACAATTGTGTACTAATTAATACTTACTTCCCGTTTACCAACTTTTGTACAATTGTTATTGTTTTAATATTACCGCATTTTGCTTGACTCATCAAATTTCTTTTATTTTACTTACCTTTATGTTAAGTTGATTTAATAATAATAAAATTATTATTGGTGTAACCTTCAAGAAGATCAAGTGTTTTATTTGGTGCAGTTATCGAAGTATCGTAGTAAGTTAACTCATGCATACATACATACATAGATAATGGAATGGGAATGTACAGAAACACACTTGTTAAATACGCACGTTTTCTAAGTAATTGAAACCGCGAATAAGCTCATGATTATTGTTGTTGTTAACCATCGGCATTTGTACGTCTGATTGGAGCGTGTGTGTATGTATGTATGTATGTACGCATGTCTTGAGTTCATGGTAATTTGAGTGTACGATGATATTCTTAATGCACAAATTAAAAACAAAAAATCGGATGATAGTCTTTTTCTAACGGCAAAGCCAATTTTACGCGAGCGATCAACTTCGCTGACTCACTTAACCAAGTTATCACTACAGACAACAGTAGTCAAAAACCTAAGGTGCATGTCGGAATGGACAGATATATTACAGTGGTAAAGCGCGGGCGAAGCCCAAATTCTTCAAAGATATCATCTGTTCCCAAGATATCCAGGGATATCGACGCAGCTAACCGTCAAAACCGTTTCAAAATATTGCAAGACGACAGCGACAATCCAGAAGGAACCTTGACAAAAAAAAACCACCACCAACCTATCTTGGGCAAAAAAAATCTAACACACTTATAAAAAAACTTCTCGGTCATTGGTGAAAAGACATTTCACATTGTTCCAATAAAACGTGGTAACATTGACGAAACAAATGTTCAAATATATAATGAAAAAGACTTCCGCAAAATGGTTACTGAATTTGAGAAAAATAATACAAGTTTTTACACATTCCAGCTTAAGAGCGCTAAAGGCCTACAGGTCGTACTGAAGGGCATTGATTCTTACGTTGTCCCTGCTGAAACAAAAGATGCTCTCACCCTCCAAGGATTCAAGGAAAAAAATGTCTCTAACATAATAAACAGGGAGAAGATCCCCCAACCCTTATTTCGCGTTGAACTGGACCCAAATGATATAAAATTAAAGAAAAATGAGACCCATCCAATTTAAAACCTAAAATATCTCTTATACCGAAGAATCATAGTTGAAGAACCACACAAGCGTTCTGGACCCGCACAGTGCCATAATTGTCAAGAATATGGCCACACAAAAACTTATTGTAAATTACTTACTGTTTGTGTTGTGTGCGGTGAATTACACAATACGGCCATTTGCAATAAGTCGAAAGATCAGAGGGAAAAAAAGTGCAGTAATTGTGGTGGTAATCACACTGCTAACTACAGAGGATGTCCTGTAAACTCCTTCGTTAAACAGGCTATGAGTCAAAAGCCTAAAGTAACCCCAGCACAAACAGGAAATACGTACTCCGCCATTTATCCTCTAATGGCCCAACCAATCACTCCACAAGTATCGTATGCTGACGCTGTGAAGATCAACTCTGTTCCAGCGCAAAAAGTGTCACCAACAAATAATACAACAAATGCTAACCCAAGCTTTAATTTCAGTCGCCTTGAAACTACTATTGATGATAATCTGGTGCAGACTATAAACAACTTCACAACAAATATGACTAGCATGATGCAAGAAATGCTGCGAATGCAGAACGCACTACTTCTAGCATTAGTTAACAAGCCATGAACACGTTAAAAGTATGTTTCTGGAACGAAAAACGCATTCGCCAACATAAAAATGAACTTGAGCACTTCCTCACAGCAAAAAATATAGATATAATGTTGGTATCTGAGACTCATTTGACTTCGAGAAGCCTATTTAAAATGAGTGGCTACACCTTATATGATACAAAGGACCCGAGAGGAAGAACATGCGGAGGATCAGCAATTCTAATAAAGTCAAGACTCAAGCATTATATTCTTGAGAACACTTGTGAAGACCATCTACAAGCAACAAATATTTGCATAGAAAATTTTTGTTCAAATCTCGTAATATCATTAGTTTACTCTTCTCCCAGATTTTCAATCACTGAGGATCAATACGAGGATTTTTACAAAACTCTTGGACCTTGTTTCGTAGCAGCTGGGGACTACAATGCAAAACATACCTTCTGGGGATCGCGTCTTATTACACCTAGAGGTAGAGCATTGTTCAACACAATTTCAAAAATGGTTTTGGATGTCATTTCCAGCGGGGAGCCCACTTTCCGGATGTTATAGACTTTGGCGTCATGAAAAATATATCTAGGGATTTAATTCATGTTGAAGCTTCTCATGATCTCTCCTCCGATCACACTCCCACGATCGTTACAATTTGTAGCCCACTAAGAAGTGACTTACCTCACCCATATGCGAAAATGATAAATAATAGTATAGTAGTTTTGTATTTTTGTTCTTATTTCTTGCGTGTATGTGATCGATACACGATTTTGTTTCTCTGGTTATGCCTTTTATAAGGCATTGTAGTCCATTTGAAGAGACCATTTCTAGATATTTTGCTGCCGTTATTCCTTCTTTTAGAATATCAATATTTACATCACCAATGATAATAACATCCTGTTTATTTCCAACATTGTTTATCGTTTCTCAAGCTCTTTTATAAATTCTTTTGTTTTTTTAATTGGTAGCCGGTAAATCATAAACATTATAGTCATTGTT
Source organism: Germaria angustata (assembly GCA_963681545.1). Lineage (NCBI taxonomy): Eukaryota > Metazoa > Arthropoda > Insecta > Diptera > Tachinidae > Germaria > Germaria angustata. The sequence continues at coordinate 60,467,826 of OY812999.1, read as the reverse complement.
GAGCATGATTTTTCAGAGAGAGAACAGTATGATGTAAAGTGATAAAGAGAATAACAAAAAGAACATTTAACGAACTTTGTTGGTAATTCTTTATTACATTGTGTACAAAGGCTAATTTGTGTATTTTTTCACTTTTTTCTTGATGTTATATTTATAATTTTTATTGTAGTAATGTATCTATATTTTTTGACCTTTTTTTTATAATAATTTGTTTTTTTAATTTTTAAGCTTAAGGTCTTTTATTTTTTAAACAATTTTATTAAAAAATAACAATCAATATTTCGATACTCATTGAGTAACATCTTTAATAAAATTGTTTAAAAAATAAAAGACCTTACGTTTAAAAATTAAAAAAACAAATTATTTTTATTGTATGTTTTTTATTTATTCGATAAATATTCTCAGGCTTTATTCATTTTGTGCTTCAGATTTTTCACTATTCTTTAGGAAATTTTTATTTTTAGATTTGGTTTATTTTTTATAAATTTTAGCAATAATTTATCACTATTTAAATCTTATCTTATTGGAGCTCAGTAAAAATTTCGACCGTTTACAATGAAAGCATATATATATATATATATATATATATATATATATATATATATATATATATATATATATATATATAATATATATATATATATATATATATATATATATATATATATGTATATATATATATATATATATATATATATATATATATATATATATATATATATAATATATATATATATATATATATATATATATATAAATATATATATATATATATATATATATATATATATGAATATATATATATATTGTAGAGTACTTTGTCCCTTTAGCTGATTGCAAATAAAAGGCACGTTAATTCTTAAAACATAACGTTTATTGTAACTCTACTTTATAACTAACTCTAGAGAATAAAAAGACTGAATATATATATGTATACGAAAGGATTGATGTCGAACAATGCTGCGCGACAAAAGTAGTTAACAAAAGAAATAAAGAATAATACTCTCCTTGAGTGATTAAATATCATGAAGATAAAAAAAATGATGTATGTAAATGTCTTACAAACAAACAAAAGAAAATTAGGTAGGTTGAACACGGTTCAACATTCTCCCGGGCGAGAATGAGTCTTGCAGCGACACCCGTTCCATTCTCCGTATATTACCCATCCGAAGATGGACTTCTGAGCTCGGGGCAGCCCTATGTAGGAGCGATGAATCGATTTTTTCAAAATTTTGTTGAATGTTTCTTTACCCAGAACACCATCGATCTTGCGGCATGTCGCAAATTTAGGATGAGCAAGGGGCTTCAAATATTGAAAATGTTCTCTGACAAAGGGATCGCGCACAGAATCGGGGAGCGTGAACTTGATCTTATTTTTAATTAAGAGTTGCAGAGTTATGGTTGTCGTCTCCTGGGGATGTGTTGTGGATAGCTTAAACTGACCAGAACTAGACGAGCCCTGAGCAGTCTTCAACCCAGGAAACTGAACTGCACTCTGTCGTAAAATAAATGACTCTTCGGCTTACTGGTCTAGTAGGAAAGTTAGAGTTGCCACTTGCAGTTGATGAGTTACCTTCACACTCACTAGCGGAGGTATATAGGGTCCGTTTGTGATTGGTAAATGGTTGTCCTTGTCATCAATGGATGGTTGGACATCTTCTTCGTAGCTCGAGGAGGAGCGGTTGCCCTCTTGAGGTGCACGATGGAGCATGGTGTGATGTTTGGCGAGACAACGTTCATATCGATTTGGAGACTCGCACCCAGTTCGAGTATGTGTGTGGGCGAAGCAGTTTAAACAATAGTTTACTTGCAGAATAAATTGTCGGCGATCATGTGGATTCATCGCTTGGAAAATTTAGCAATATTTAAGGGGATGGTTTTTACGACATAGGTGACATCTCGGTTTGTTAAACATGTTGGCTAAAGAAGAGAAAAGAAATAAAGAATATATACTGATTAATTAGCTTTCTGTTTTGCAACGAATTTCTCTCTTTCTGTTTTTGTTTGCAAAATTGATAGATTTATTACAAACGGTTTGGCATGCGGCTGGTGATGGATCAGGTGGAGGTAATAGGCAAAGTTTTACGATAGGGCGGGTTATAAGGCCATTTTGCGTTCTTATTTCTGCTACTCTAACTTGACCATCCTTTCCAGGCATAACCTTAGTAACGCGGCCTAAACGCCATTCTGTGGGCGGTAGGGAGTCATCTTTAATGATTACCAAATCATTTATTTTCGTGTTGCGGTGTTCTTTTTTCCACTTGAATCTGCGCTGCAATTCTGTGATGTACTCATTCTTCCATCTTTGGGCAAATACGTGCTGAATTAGTTTCAACCGCTTCCAACGCTTTATGAGGGTAAGATCTGGTGGTGTCTGCTCTTCTAGAGTCTCAGGGATTGCAATTATTGGAGCTCCACGCAGAAAATGTCCCGGTGTAAGAGGAAGAAGTTCATCGGGGTTTTCTGTCAAAGGAGACAACGGTCTTGAATTCAGTATGGCTTCTATACGAATAAGTAAAGTGGTGAATTCTTCGAAAGTAAAGTGAAGACTACCGGCAATCTTCTTCAAATGCGACTTCATGCTTTTCACTGCCGCCTCCCACAAGCCGCCCATATGTGGGGCGTGTGGCGGTATGAATGACCAGGAGAACCCATGCGAGCCATATTTTTCTGCCAGTGACTTTTCGGCATTTTTGAGGAATGTGTTGTGGGCTTTGAGCAATTTCAAGCTTGCCCCTAGAAAGTTCCGGCCGTTGTCGGAATACATGGTTTTGGGTAGGCCTCTCCGTCCGGCGAATCGGTCAAAACATGCTAAGAAGCAATTGGTAGATAAATCGGAGCACACTTCCAAGTGTACTGCCTTTGTAGAGAAGCAGACAAAAACTGCAGCATATCCTTTAATAATCTTGGCATTTCGTAAGGGAGATGATTTCAAGGAGAAAGGTCCAGCAAAATCGACGCCAGTATATGTAAATGGAAGCGAGAAGTTTACTTTTTCGGTTGAGAGAACGATTGCTTATTAGACACGCATATTCATCAGGATAGTGAATTAGTTGGGTAATCCTTATAATTCGCCTTTTTGTGGAATTAAGTTCGTCAGAAGTGATGAACAGTTCTTTGGACACGGACTGTTTGCGTGCGAGATTTATTAAGCGAAGTACATAACTCAATACCCTGAGCGCTTTAGAATAGGATGAAAATTTAAACAGGATGTCTTCTGAAGGATTTTCTCGATTCTTCACCATTTGTTTTGTGTTACTTATAGATGAAGTATTGACATGGAAGTTTGATATTCGTTTACATTCTAAATCCGTCGGACCAAATGTTCGAGGTTCTGGCCAAACTTCTTCAGGTTGTGATAGCCAAGGAGGACCATGCCACCACATTTCACTTTTGAGCAGTTCTTGTGTAGAGCAACCTCTGGTGCCAATGTCCGCTGGATTATCTTCGGATCTCACATGTATCCAGTTCTCGTTGTCCATCACCCTCATTATTTCTGCGACTCTATTTGCTACGAAAGGTTTCAAGGTTTGAAGTGGTTTTTGTAGCCATCCAAGTACAATTGATGAATCTGTCCAAAGGAAGAGTTCATATGATACGTTATAGGTTTCCCTTAAGCCTTTCACCATTTTTGAGAGTAGTAAGGCTCCACATAATTCGAGCTTTGGAATGGTCACTCTTTTTATTGGCGCTACTTTGGTTTTGGCTAAGAGTAGATTGCAAAATATTTCTCCCTCTAAACTGACAGCGCGCATATAAACTGCGCCGCAATAGGCTCTTTCCGAGGAGTCGCAAAATCTTTGAATTTGAATTCGATATTGTGGAGAAAAGTTTACCCATCTTGGAATTTTCAAAGAAGAAATCTGTGGCAACGTTCCAGCAAATTCTTTCCATTTTTCTAATATGTTGAAAGGAACTCCTTCATCCTAATCTACCTTACATTCCCATAAGTCTTGCATCAATATTTTTGCTTTTATAACTAGTGGGCTTAACCAACCTAGTGGATCGAATAGCTTTGCAATAACAAATAAAATCTGCCTCTGTGTGTATGAGGGTAATTCTTCAATCGGCTGCACCACGTAGTAAAATGAATCTGTCATAGCGTTCCAGTGGACCCCCAAGGTACTTACTGTGCTGGTAGTCTCTAATTTTAAAAAATCTTCATCAAGAAGATCCTCGCGGGCCAAATTTTCTAGAATAGAATGGTTGTTTGCAGCTATTTTCTTTAATGGGAAGCCTGCCGAGCTTAAGGCGTTGTTAAGTTGTTTTTGTTTAGCAATAGCATCCTCGATGGTATGTCCCCCAGACAAAATATCGTCCACATAAGTTTCTTTTTTCAAAATTGTTGTGGCTTCCGGAAACTGCAATTTGCAATCTTCACTAAGTTTTAAAAGTGTTCGTATGGCCAAAAAAGGAGCACAGTTTAACCCAAATGTGACCGTTTTCAGTTGATATTGTTTGACATTTTCGTCTGTTTCGCTTCGAAACAAGATCTGCTGATATGGGCGATCATTTTTATGCACTAATATTTGGCGGTACATCTTCTGAATGTCCCCAGTAAACACATATCTGTAATTGCGCCAACCTAGTATAATATGCATGAGATTCGTTTGTAAAGTTGGGCCTTGATGAAGTACGTCGTTTAATGAGAAACCACTTTCACTTTTTTTTGATGCATTGAAGACCACTCTAACTTTAGTTGACTTGCTCTCGGGTCTGTACACTGCGTGATGTGGTAAAACAAATGAAAATTGTTTTTTTGCGTTTGATTGACCTTCGGCTATGGGTTCCATGTGGTCTAGCACAAGATATTCCTGAAGAACACGTTGATACTCAGTTTTTAATTTTGGTGTTTTATTTAAGGTTTTCTCTATTCGATAGTATTGCGCTAAAGCTGCTTTCCGTGACTGACCTAGGAAAATGTCTGTTGGAAATTCTTGTTTGAAAGGCAGCCGAACTACATACCGTCCATTTGATTCTCTGGTAGTTGTGTTTTGGTAAAATTCTTCGCAATATTTGTCAGCCTCTGTTGAAGAGGTATCCTTTTCTATTTCTTCTAATTCCCAAAATCTTTTTATTTGTTCGTGCAGAATAAGATTGTTAGAAGTGGAAACTGTTGTCGTAAACATATTAATTTGGTGTTCACGTACCGGTCCCGAGATGTACCACCCAAAGTGAGACTCTCTGGCTTCGAAATTGTTTAAAACGTTTAATCTGATCCCCTTCATATTGATAAATGGTAAGTAATCGCTCCCTATAATAATATCTACAGCTGATGGTTTAAAGAAATATGGGTCTGCCAGTACTAGATTTTGAATATCTCCAAGATTTATTTTAAATTCTTGTGAGGGTATGGTTTTTGCTAAGTTAGGTACTACTATAGCATTTATTTTAATTTTAAATGGTGATATCCTTGATTTCAAGGTGATATTGCATGTGCCTTTTGAGCTTCCTACGATTGTTCCACCCAACCCTGCAATTTGGAATTTATGTGGCTGTAATGGTAATAACAGGCTTTGCTGTAGTCTAGAAGAAATGAAACTTTTCTCCGATCCCGCATCGAATAATGCTCTTACCGTAAAGATCTCTCCAGATTTCTCTATATCTATCAAAGCGGTTGGCAAAACTGTTGTTGTATTGTTTTGAATAAACATTGCTTGTATTTCTTCCCGATATTCTGCAGTCGACGTATCATTTCTTATCTGTGTTTTAAAACTTTGGCTACTTGAAGTAGAAGGAGTATTATCATTGTTCATTTGAGGCGACGTTTTTGTTGCATTTCCCTGCTTGGTGGTTAAATTGTTCTCCGTGTGCAACATAGTGTGGTGTTTTCTATGGCATATATTGCATGTATTTGTACTGGTGCATTTAGATTTAAAATGTAATCTCGAAAGACAATTCAAGCAGAATTTGTTTTCAAAAACGTACGTAACTCGCTCATTTGGCGATAGGGATTTGAAATATTTACACCATTTTAATGGGTGTGTTTGTTTACACTTTCTACAAAAGTTATTTGGTTTTTCTATTCTGGCTTGTGAATGAAACGTTTGAGATTTTGAAATGCATGGTTCCTTGCTCGTTGGCTTTCTTAAGTCTGACATAGTTTCTAATATCTCAATTCTTGCAGTAAGAAACTCGCTTAATTGATCCCATGATGGCAATTGTTTATGATTTACTAAAGTGACTTCCCAAGCTCTTAAGGTTTCTTCAGGTAACTTTAACGTTAAAAGATGCATTAGCAATGGGTTATCATCTGCTATGTTGATGTCGTACGTTTTCAAAATGGAAATGCAATCGTTCACTATGCTTTGTATGGTTCGTATACTCTTCAGCGTTTCAACTTGAGCCGCTTGCATTCCAAATAATTTTTTCATTTGGTCGCTAACTAATAATCTTTTATTTTCGAATCTGGTTTTCAACGCCTTCCAGGCCAGTTCGAAATTGTCCCCTACCAATTCAAAATCTTTAATTACTTTGGCCGCTTCGCCTCCTAATTTACTGTAATGTTTTCTCTTTTATTAGAAAAAGACACAAGCGATTGTTGTTTCTGATCAAAGTTAATTGATGATTTATTCCAATTTTGAATGGGCTTATATACCTACTTATCGGAATAAACTATTCCTTTCTAACTTATTCTAGCTTATCGTAAATGTACATTTGTTTCTTTTAGTTTCATAGTAAATCAATTACAATATTTCTTTTGACCAATCGCTGATTAGTGCATATGAATGTACTCAATTTAATATGACACTCAAAAGTGTGTCACTCAGAAGTATTATAATTTTACATGTTTTTGTTTTGCTTTCTTAATACCAGGCATTCAGCATTCTTTTAGTTTTTAATTATGAATCATGTCTTGTTGAACCTTCGTAGTGAACAGACGTGTTAGCGGAGTTTTTTTACATAGTAAACAAAAAAAATACAAACAAAAAAAATATTCGTAATAAGTACGATTCGTAATAAGTACGGGTTTTTGTGAAATTTGCTTTATTTGCACTAATAACATTTTTCATATAATCTGAACCAACAAAAAGAAAAAAAAAACAACCGTAAACAAAGTGATTGAGGAATACTCTGCATGAGTACCTCAAAAACAAACAATTGTGAAGTGAGTTCTAACGGCAGAAATGCCTATTTTACTGTGAGTTCTGAAGCTCTTAATGCAAACAATAAAAATAAAAAAATTGATGATAGTCTTTTTCTAACGGCAAAGCCAGTTTTACGTGAGCGATCAAATTCGCTTACTCCGATGCCAAGTAGTGATTCTCTAACATTACCGCTGCCTAGTACTTCTTTATTTAAATCAGCGCCATTATCCGCTCCGGGCTCGTGTTCTTCACTTAACCAAGTTATCACAATAGACAAGAGTATACAGAAACCTAAGGTGCCTGTCGGAATGGACAGATATATTACAGTAGTAAAGCGCGGGCGTAGCCCAAATTCGTCTAAAATCTCATCGGTTCCCAAGATATCCAGGGATAACGACGCCGCCCCAGTTAACCGTCAAAATCGCTTTAAAATATTGCAGAATGACAACGAAAAACCCGAAGCATCCTCGAAAAAAACCTCCAAACCACCACCCATCTATTTGAGGCAAAAAAATTCTAACACACTTATCAAAAAACTAATCTCGGTCATTGGTGAAAAGGCGTTTCACATTGTTCCAATAAAACGTGGTAACATTGACGAAACAAAAGTTCAAATATATAATGAAAAAGATTTCCGGAAAATGGTTAATGAATTAGAAAAAAATAAAACAAGTTTTTACACATTCCAGCTTAAGAGCGCCAAGGGCCTACAGGTCGTATTGAAGGGCATAGATTCTTACGTTGTCCCTGCTGAAATAAAAGATGCTCTCACCCTCCAGGGATTTAAGGTAAAGAATGTCTCTAACATAATAAACAGGGAGAAGATCCCCCAACCCCTATTTCGCGTTGAACTGGAGCCAAATGATGTAATACTGAAGAAAAATGAGACCCATCCCATTTACAATTTAAAATATCTATTATACCGGAAAATCACAGTTGAAGAACCACACAAGCGTTCAGGACCCGTTCAGTGCCATAATTGCCAAGAATATGGCCATACGAAAACTTACTGTAAATTACCTAGTGTTTGTGTTGTGTGCGGTGAATTACACAATACTGCTATTTGCAATAAGTCGAAGGACCAGAAGGAAAAAAAGTGCAGTAATTGTGGAGGTAATCACACTGCTAACTACAGGGGATGTCCTGTGTTCTCTTTTGTTAAACAAGCTATGAGCCAAAAGCCTAAAGTAACTCCAGCGCAAACAGGAAATACGTACTCCGCTACTTATCCTCCTATGGCCCAACCAATTTCTACACAAGTATCGTATGCTGACGCTGTGAAGATCAATTCAGTTCCAGTGCAAAAAGTGTCACCACCAACTAGTACAACAAATGCAAATGCAAGCTTTAATTTCAATCGCCTTGAAGCTACTATTGACAATTTGGTGCAAACAATAAACAACTTTACAACAAATATAACTAGCATGATGCAAGAAATGCTGCGAATGCAGAACACACTACTTCTAGCATTAGTTAACAAGCCATGAACACGTTAAAAGTATGTTTCTGGAACGCAAACGGCATTCGCCAACATAAAAATGAACTTGAGCACTTCCTCACGGAAAAAAATATTGACATAATGTTGGTATCTGAAACTCATTTGACTTCGAGAAGCCTTTTTAAAATGAGTGGCTACACCTTATATGATACAAAGGACCCGAGAGGAAGAGCATGCGGAGGATCGGCAATTCTAATAAAGTCAAGACTCAAACACTACATTCTTGAGAACATTTGTGAGGACCATCTGCAGGCAACAAATATTTGCATTGAAAATTTTTGTACAAATTTCGTGATATCATCCATTTACTCCCCTCCCAGATTTTCAATCACTGAGGATCAATACGAGGATTTTTATAAAACTCTTGGCCCTTGTTTCATAGCAGCTGGCGACTACAATGCAAAGCATACGTTCTGGGGGTCGCGTCTTATTACACCTAGAGGTCGAGCATTGTTCAACACAGTTTCAAAAATGGGTTTGGATGTCATTTCTAGCGGGGAGCCCACTTACTGGCCTACTGACATACAAAAAATTCCGGATGTTATAGATTTTGGGGTCATGAAAAATATCCCTAGGGATTTAATTCATGTTGAAGCTTCACATGATCTCTCCTCCGATCACTCTCCCACGATCGTTACAATTTGCAGCCCACTAAGAAGTGACTTACCTCACCCATATGTGAAGATGATAAATCGTGTTAACTGGCTGGGGTTCAAAAAATATCTCAGTAGTCATTGTACGGAAAACATCAGGCTTAGAACTTCCGATGATATTGAATTCAACATTGCCAATCTTACTGAAAATATTAAACAGGCTGCTAAACATGCCACTACCTCCTCTCCGCAGACTGGGTTTAATAGAATTTATTCTGCGGACATTGAACGTCTCGTATGTGAAAAAAGAAGAGCTAGAAGGGAATGGCAACAGCACAGATCGCCCCAACATAAAATCAGACTTAGAGAATGCACTAAACGACTCCATGAGCTGCTTGCATCTGAAAAATCTGCTTCTCTTAAGAACTATCTGGAAGGTCTCGATGTCACAGCAGCATCTAATTACTCCTTGTGGCGCGCAGCTAGAAAACTTAAAACACCCGTTGAGTTTAAACCACCCCTGCGCACTTCGACCGGAGGTTGGGCAAGAACCAATACTGAAAAAGGTAACATATTTGCTGAGCATTTAAAACACGTATTTACCGCAAACTCATGTACTGGTGCTGTTGATTTGCCGAGTGTAGTTGCTCTACCCCCTCGACCCATGAAGTTTAAGATGCGTGATGTACAAAAACTAATTGCTGAAACCAACCAGAAGAAAGCTCCGGGTATTGATGGCGTTAGTAACAAGATGCTGATGCAGTTGCCTCGTGTTGCTATTAGAATCCTGTTGTTTATTTTTAATGGTATTTTACGACTGGAGTATTATCCACACAGCTGGAAACTTGCCATGATCAAAATGATTCCAAAGGCGGGCAAAGATCTTACCAAGGCTGAGTCATATAGGCCAATAAGCTTATTGTCAACAATTTCAAAGCTTTTTGAAAAGCTGCTCATGACAAAATTGTCCCCAATTCTAACTAATAATGGGTGTATACCGGACCATCAATTTGGTTTTAGAAGTCAGCATAGCACCATTGAACAAACTCATAGATTGGTTCATTTCATAAGAAGAGCATTTGAAGAAAAAAAGTATTGTTCTTCCCTCTTTATTGATGTCTCTCAGGCATTTGATAAAGTGTGGCATGAAGGCCTAATTGTAAAATTGAAGACATATCTGCCAATAAACATTGTAAATCTATTGGAAAGTTATATTCTTGCCCGGAAATTCACTGTTGTGGAAGAAGACTTCATGAGTGAGCCCGAAACTATCTCATCCGGTGTGCCACAGGGGAGTATACTGGGTCCAGTTTTGTATTTGATCTATACCTGTGATATGCCATTAAGCAGTAATATCCTCACTTCTACATTTGCTGATGATACAGCCTGCCTTAGTATGCATGAAAACCCTCACGAGGCATCCCGTTATCTTCAGGAACATATTAAGCTGTTGGAACTGTGGTTGAACTTATGGAGAATAAAAGTAAATGAACAAAAGTGTGTTCATGTCACATTTACTCTACGAAGAGACACTTGTTCCCCCATTCGAATCAACAACCAAGTTGTGCCTCAACATTCACAGGTGAAATACCTTGGTATACACCTTGACCGACGGCTTACATGGAAACACCACATCGACTCTAAGCTGACACAAATGAAGCTTAAATTAACTCAGATACATTGGCTGATTGGTAGAAATTCTACCCTCAGTCTAGATTGTAAACTTTTAATATACAAGTCGCTTTTGAAACCCATATGGTGTTACGGAATTCAGTTATGGGGCACTGCTTCAGCTTCCAATGTAGAGAGAATACAACGTATGCAAAACAAAATTTTAAGGTTAATAACATCGGCTCCTTGGTACATTAAAAATTCTATTTTACATCGTGATTTAAATATGCCACTTGTGACCGCTGAAATTGCAAAATATGCAGGCAAATATTTAACAAAACTCGAGTCCCATCCCAATCCGCTTGCCCGAAATATCTTGAACTTTCCTGGACACATCCGCTTAAAAAAGAGGGATACTACGGCCTTAACACGCAACGCAGACGAAACTTTTTGAAAATAATTTTGTGCTTAACACGACATTTATGTATTTTTAATTATTAACACTAAGTTTATGTCCGACACTGGTTGGGCCTAATTATTCTATCTATATTTAAGATTTGAACACTTTTTGTTAGTTCAGTTCTGAAGATACAAAAATAAAATTAGTGGGAAAAAAAAAAAAAAAAAAAAAAAAAAAAAAAAAAAAAAAAAAATTATGAATGAATACGATACTCCAAATAAATGAATATGACAAAATCAGTTCAAGTGGACAATGAACTGCATTCAAACAAAAATTATTAATGTTGGGATATTACTGCGCGGGCATCAAGTTGCACTAAAGAATTCAAGTGGTTATTACCAAAATACGTGTTACTGATATAGGTTAATGAGACATTGACATTAATTGGGGTTGGTTTGTTTGTGTAAACAAAACCTTTTTGTTTTTCTGTGTGGTCGCATCAAGTACACAAGTGCCGATGTGACTACACTACACCCCCAATCTTTCAGTTAAAATTTTATAATTTTGTTACTTGACGAAATTTTAAAATTTTAATTCAATATTTATGTATGTATATGTATACAATTGCTGTCTGCGTGGTACAATACTTACAGGTTTTCTTAAGCGTATGTACATGTTATTGTTTTTTTTTTTTTTTTTTTTTTTTGAAACTTATATTAAACATTTTTTTTGTGTTACATTTTTTTGTTATTATAATTCTTATGTTCTAGATGTCTTATTTATATTCTATTTTGTAATTTAATGTTACAATAATTTTCATTTCTTATATTTCTTTAATAAATTTTTATGTACAATTTTTGTTTTTCCATTCATTTTTAATTCTACATTTACATTATCTATATTTATTATTTCGTAAGGACCATTGTATGGTGGCTCATTTTTCTTTCTATTTTCTAATTTTATTAAAACTAAGTCTCCTATGTTGAGATTTATACTATTTGATTTGTTGTGTGATTTTGAGCTTCTATTCTTTTTTGTTATTTCTATAAGTTTTCTAGCGTTTTCTAATGATTGCTTTAGTCTTAATTTTATTTCATTTGCATAGTTTTCCAAATTATATATTCCGTCTCTAGTCTTGAAGTTTTCACCAGGTAATTCTGGCAGTTTACCAAAAATTAATTCAAATGGTGAATAATTTGTGTCTACGTGAGGGGTTATATTATATGCAAAAGCATAATATGGTATCCAATGATGCCAATAATCATCGTTTACGAATGACAAAAAGTATTCATTTAGAACTCTATGATTTCTTTCTACGGTACCAAGTGTCTCATGATGGTACGGTGTTGATGTTTTGTGGTCTATTTTTAACAAAGTGCATATTTCTTTCATTAATTCATTTACAAATTCTGTACCTCTGTCTGTTTTTAGAGTTTTAAATATGCCATATTTTAAAATTAAATTATCTATCAAACATTTTGCAACTGTTTTGGATTCTTTGTTTGCCATTGGTGCAGCGATTATATACTTAGTCAACTCACATTGCATTGTTAATATATAGCGATAGTTTCCAGAAGGTCGTAAGGGTCCAACTGTATCGATAACTACAGTGGAAAAACTATCTTTTGGCGTATCTGTAACGCATAACGGTTCTCTTGTGTGTCTTACTTGTTTGTTTCTTTGACACAGATCGCACTCTAAAACGTATTTTTTTACCATTTTATACATATTCTTCCATATGTATTTGTGTTTCAGTTTTATTAAAGTTTTTCTTACTCCGAAATGTCCTCCGCATGGTGTGCTGTGATACAATTTAATTAATTCCATTTTTCTTTCTTCATCTGTTATTCTTTGAGGATTACTATACAATATTATTATGACGTCATTTTCTTTATTTCTGTTCATTTTCTCTTTGAATTTTTCTATACTTATCTTTTTAAATATTTCGTCACTTTTCTCTAGTGCGAACTTAACACAATTTGTTCTGCCTAAAACAGAAGGTAGTTTCTCCAACATATTATCTAAATAATCGGGATTATCGCTACATCTGACGTACGTTTCATTTAGAGCAGAATCGTTTTCAACTTTTATTTTTTTAGTCGACTTTTCGAATACAAACTTCAATTTCTTTGCAAGTTTCGTATCTCTTTTGGATGTACATTCCCATATTTTGAGTTGATCAGGCTCAATAGGTTTTGTATTACCATTTTTCTTTTCTTTATTTTCTTCATTTTTATTTTCCTCGTTCTGTATCATATTTTTCTTCATATTTCTAGTTATCATCAGCGCTTTATTTTCTTTTTCATCAATTTTTTCTGGTATCATTGATTTTAATATATCGGAGTTCAGTTGTATTCTTGATAGTGCGTCTGCATTGGTATTATATTTTCCTTTTTTGTAAATTATTTCAAAGTCATAATCTGATAATTCCATTCGAATTCTAGTCAATTTTGAACTTGGGTTTTTGTGTGAGAATAATGCGATTAGTGGGCGATGATCTGTTACTACAAGAAATTTTCTGCCATATAGGTAAGGTCTAAAGTAATTTATGCTCCAATGGATTGCAAGGAGTTCTTTTTCTATAACTGGCTTGTTTATGTCATGTTTTTGCAGTTTGATGTTTTCTAGCGTCACTGTCTCATTTGTTGTGTTTAGTAATTTAATGTGGGTCAGTTTGGAGTGTAATGTATATTTGTTGTGTTTAAAATGTTTAAATGTGTCATGCCACTTTTGGGGGCTATCGAATTACTTAGATATAAACTTGGTTTTAATTAGAAATTACACTGTATTCTGTTAAGTTTAATTTTATTGTTTGTATTATTTCTGTTCTGGGGAAATTTTTATTTGAATTGACGTAATTGCTTTTGTATGCATTGGAAGACTTATTTGATTATTATTAACAAAAAAAGGTATTATAAATGTTTCATAATCTATTTTGCAGAGATATTTCCTTAAGAAGTCTATTGGAATAATTTATAATCTAGTGTTTCGCTAAAATAAATTTGTGAATATCATTATATTGAAGGTTTCTTCATATATAATTTTCAAACCCTGTTTTAGAATTCTAACATTTTCTTTAATTTTAATAATATAGTGTTCAAAGTAATTTATAATCTTGATGTTGTTATAATGATAAGTAATCGATGGATGATTTAATGGTTGCTGGGGCATTTGCTGTATTTGGGTCGCAGCATGGTGATAAGGGATTTGTTGGTGCTGTAGCTGTTGATGGATTTCTGTATTACATTCATTTGTAGCAGATGTCGCAATACTACTTGAAGCTTGCAACGCAGCTGAAGATGTTTGGTACGGAGTGTGCTGAGGATGATGATGTAATTGTTGCTGTTGAGCCTGAGCGTGCATTGTTTTGCTATACATCAATTTGCTATGTCTATGATGTAAATCGGTATACGGCTGTTTTTTTTTTTTTTTTTTTTTTTTTTTTTTAAATGCCAAGTTATATACTGCTTCAGCTTCTTTGAAGGTGTGCTGTGAAACATATTTGGCTCTATCAGGTCGATCGAATACATTTTCCAATCTTGTTAATGGAAATGCAGGATTTTCTTTCTGCCATGTAATGTATTTTTCTTTGGTTTGAAAAAATTTATATACAAGGATTTATATACAAGGATTCAACTAAGCATAAGCTGTGTGTGTTGAACTCCAGGTATGCCCTTGATTTTTAAGCAAAACTGCTGTATTTAAAACCAAGTTGGCAGGATCGCCATGTAATGTTTTCTCTTTTATTAGAAAAAGACACAAGCGATTGTTGTTTCTGATCAAAGTTAATTGATGATTTATTCCAATTTTGAATGGGCTTATATACCTACTTATCGGAATAAACTATTCCTTTCTAACTTATTCTAGCTTATCGTAAATGTACATTTGTTTCTTTTAGTTTCATAGTAAATCAATTACAATATTTCTTTTGACCAATCGCTGATTAGTGCATATGAATGTACTCAATTTAATATGACACTCAAAAGTGTGTCACTCAGAAGTATTATAATTTTACATGTTTTTGTTTTGCTTTCTTAATACCAGGCATTCAGCATTCTTTTAGTTTTTAATTATGAATGAATACGATACTCCAAATAAATGAATATGACAAAATCAGTTCAAGTGGACAATGAACTGCATTCAAACAATAATTATTAATGTTGGGATATTACTGCGCGGGCATCAAGTTGCACTAAAGAATTCAAGTGGTTATTACCAAAATACGTGTTACTGATATAGGTTAATGAGACATTGACATTAATTGGGGTTGGTTTGTTTGTGTAAACAAAACCTTTTTGTTTTTCTGTGTGGTCGCATCAAGTACACAAGTGCCGATGTGACTACACTACATTACTACGTAAGTAATACAACTTTTCAGTTGGTTCCAATGATGAATCTTTGCCTACAACGGCATGGAATATATCTCTAAAGACAGGCCATTTTGAATATCCACCTTCAAAAGTAGGGAGTTCTACAGGTGGTAGTTTTAACCCTGATCGTCGATAAGTGACTACGTTTTGCTGAGGTGCGTCTGAAATCATTTCTAAAATTTCAGCTTTTAGTTCGCTATATGTTTTACCTGCTTCTTCATATTTGATAGGGATGTCCTTATCTTCCGTCGCATCGTCTGCTGTTATATATTCTTCATAAGATCGAACTAATTTATCCCATCTTCTATCTAGTTCTTGTATATTAATTTTAAAAAACGAAACTCTATTTTCCGAAGAAGGAATATCGGTTAAGCTAGTACATAATGTAGTTACCTGTTGTAAATCAAATTTGCACTTCCGTTTGGCTGCCATTATAATTCAATAAATTTTGATTCTTAAATTATTTATGTAAATGTAAATTCCAAATTACGGGAAATGATTTTCTTCAATGCCTCAACCTCTTTTTATTTCTTAAATGTTTTTTCGAATACCCTTTTAAACTTTGCAAATTAGCTCTGCCCTTTTTGAATGACTATTAATTATTTATTGTTTTGCCTAATTTCGCTATTGGTTAATAAATTGTAAATTTTCACTCACCTTCCAATTTAGCGGTTGAAAAAAAATTTGGCTTGCGTACCCTTACGTTTTCTGTTGGTGCTGGTCACCCTAATCCGTTTTATTTTTCTTGTTGTTGTTGTGCAAGTTTAATGTATGTTTCTTTATTTTGCTAAAACTGTACCCACTATACTTTTGAAAAAATTTTTTTTGTAGTTTTGTTCTTTTTAATTTCTTTTATGTTGACTTTTTTATTAGAAAATATTTTATTTTTTGATTTAATCAAATTTTCTCAATTTTTGTTTTTTACTTTTTAAATAGAGGTTTACAATGATTGAAATACAAATTGTTGTTGCTATTAGTTTTCTTTTGAAGTAAAATTTATGAAATGTAAACAGTTTCTTTTGTTGCAATAATTAATAATTAAAATTTTTTTTGGTTTTTATATAGAAATTATCTTTTTAAATAACATTCGTAATTACATTTTTTATATTGTTCACCAGAAGTAATCTTTCTTTAATTTTAATTTTATAATTATTTTTTGGTTTTTTAATGTTTGCCACTGATGTTGTTATTGCAGTTCGCCTGTATGTAACTATAATGTGTATAATTTGAAATTCATTCCACGATTGTTCACTCACTACTGATGTGTGATCTCTTTATTTTTGGCTTCTTGTCTACTTTTTGTAAGTTAAACATGCTTATGTTTGTAAATGTGAGCGTGTATGTGTTTCTTGTCTTTTCAACGATTGAGTAGAGGAACTTTTGATATTGAAACAACTTCTTTTGAGCGTTTGGTTTTGTTCTGTTTTGGACCGTTAATTCTTTATTGTTGTTTGTATAGAGTATGTTATAATTTTGTATTGTATTCTCTTTGAGTTTATTTGAAAGTTCCAAAATGATTTTTTTTTGCATTCGCTATAATATAAGCATGTTAGGAATTTATGATTTTTGGTGGTTGTTTTTTTTGCTATTTTTTGCATTTTACCGTTTTCTTTCCAAATATATATGACTTAATATTGAAGGTCATTTCTAGTTTATTCTTATTAGGAGAAATTCAATGTTGCACAAAAAACTAATTTCACAGTACATACCTATATTTCCCTTGTAATTTCTTTGCTGGCTCTTGTGTGTATACCTCTGAGGAACCTCTTTTGTTGGAACCGTTTTCCCTGATGAATAACTTTCCGTCTTCTAGTGGAAAATCTTCTTCTGTGCCTGCGTGTGATTCTACTTATGTATGTAGTTTGCTGCTGCTGTAAGCCCCTGTTGGCCTAGTGAATGCACTCTAAGTTCCTTGTGGTGTTGGATTTTACCACGATTAAATAATAGTGGACGTGAAGTCGCTCATTTAATCCACTTCTAGCTTCTCCTAGAAGTTATCGAAGGACCAAGAATGTAGAGTACTTTGTCCCTTTAGCTGATTGCAAATAAAAGGCACGTTAATTCTTAAAACATAACGTTTATTGTAACTCTACTTTATAACTAACTCTAGAGAATAAAAAGACTGAATATATATATGTATACGAAAGGATTGATGTCGAACAATGCTGCGCGACAAAAGTAGTTAACAAAAGAAATAAAGAATAATACTCTCCTTGAGTGATTAAATTTACTTAAATATAAGAG
Source organism: Germaria angustata (assembly GCA_963681545.1). Classification (NCBI taxonomy): domain Eukaryota; kingdom Metazoa; phylum Arthropoda; class Insecta; order Diptera; family Tachinidae; genus Germaria; species Germaria angustata. The sequence continues at coordinate 60,450,022 of OY812999.1, read as the reverse complement.
AATATCATGAAGATAAAAAAAAAATGATGTATGTAAATGTCTTACAAACAAACAAAAGAAAATTAGGTAGGTTGAACACGGTTCAACATATATATATATATATATATATATATATATATATATATATATATATATATATATATATATATATATATATATATATATATATATATATATATATTTATAACACATATATATATATATATATATATATATATATATATATATATATATATATATATATATATACATATATATATATATATATATATATATATATATATATATATATATATATATATATATATATATATATATATATATATATACATATATATATATATATATATATATATATATATATATATATATATATATATATATATATATATATATATATATATATATATATATATATATATATATGTGTTATAAATATATATATATATATATATATATATATATATATATATATATATATATATATATATATATATATATATGTATATATATATATGTATATATATATATATATATATATATATATATATATGTATATATATATATATATATATATATATATATGTATATATATATATATATATATATGTATATATATATATATATATATATATATATATATATATATATATATATGTATATATATATATATATATATATATATAATATATTATATATATATATATATATATATATATATATATATATATATATATATATATATATATATATATATATATATATATTGTTACGAATTTGGTTGTGAACAGTCCCATTATAATAATTCTAAAACTTACTGAATTTTTGCTATTGTTATTTGCTTTTATGATTCATCATAATTACTCTAGAACATAATGGATTGTTCTTATTCTTATTGTTTTTATTATTTATTGTAAATGAGCACATGACAACTATACATGCATGCATAATGGAATGGGAATGTACACAAACACACATCTTAAATACGTACGGTTTATAAGTAATTGAAACCGCGAATAAGCTCATGATTATTGTTGTTGTTAACCGTCGGCATTTGTACGTCTGATTGGAGCATGTGTGTATGTATGTATGTACGTACTTATGGCTTGAGTTCATGTTAATTTGAGTGTACGATGATGTGATTCAGCTCCAACAAACATCATGATTGTTCTAGAAATGATCATTAAGGGTATATAAGCTGCGCACATCAACGTCAGCAGTCAGTCTAAATTCAGTCAGCAGACAGACAGTGTTGAGTCTGTAATTAGTGTGATTGGATTTAGTTTTTAGACTTTACCGTGATCGTGTAAAGTGTATTAAGTGGGTGCTATTGCTTTTGAGCATAGTACAGTGGTATTAAATTAAATAAAGAAGTAGCTGTTAAGTACTGAAAATCAAAGAATTGTGCGTTTAATTTTATTGCAATAAAAGAACCCACGGAAACCGTTTTTTTAAAAAGGTAAAAACGTAACAATTGGTGTCAGAAGTGGGATTGCAAAAAGAAGTTCGACGAGCTAAAGGAGGAACAGCTAAAGCAGGAGTTGACTAAACTGGGCCTGTTCACAGCTGGTAGTAAAGTAGAGCTGCAGAAGAGGCTATCGGAGGAGTTTGTTCGGCTTGGCCTGGACATCAAGACCCATGAGTTCGAAGAAGAAGAAGAACTGGAGATAGGTACACGTTCAGCTACAAGCAACATGGACATAAACTCTATTTTTGCCGTGATTATGCAGTCTCTCCAGGAAATGGAAGAAATCTCTAAGGCAAGACAAAAAATGATGTTGCAGACAATGGAAGAAATCTCTAAGGCCAATAAGGAAATGATGCAGAAAATGGAAGAAAACTCTAAGGCCAATAGAGAAATGTTGTTGCAGAAAATGGAAGAAAGCAACAAATAGAAAGCTGGAGGATATCCATGAGTCCGTGAATATGAGGATTAACATCATTAAAGATAAGTGGACTGACAAAGAGAGAGAAGTTCGCAGCGTCAATAGGAAATCCGATGGGCCAGAAAAAGATGTTCATGAGAAGCTTGATATTCTAGAGAATGGTGTAGATCAGAAACTACAATCGCAGGAAGAGAAATGCACTGAGACAAGCCTGGCATTAAAATGCGCTGATGTACAAGTCCGGGAAACTGTGCCCGCTGCAGCCAGAAACAACTGTGAGGACATTATGGTAGCTATGCAGCGTGAGTCTGGTGGAGAGCATAAGGGGCAGATCCACAGAATGGAGCTAAAGCCGCAAAAGCCAAGGAAAATTACGAGAATACCATCAAAGAATTTGAAGCGAATGGCGGCAGTACAGCGAACGGTGGTGGCAAGAATCGCGGCTCTGCATGGCAAGTATGGTGGATAGCATAAGGGGCAGATCCACAGAATGGAGTTAAAGCCGCAAAAGCCAAGGAAGACTATGAGGATGCCGCCAAAGAATCTGAAGCCAATGGTGGCAGTACAGCGAACGGTGTTGGCAAGAATCGCGGCTCTGCAACGTAAGTGTGGTGGAGAGCATAAAGGGCAGATCCACAGAATGGAGGTGAAGCCGCAAAAGCCAAGGAAGATTATGAGGATGCTGTCAAAGAATTTGAAGCCAATGGCGGCAGTACAGCGAACGCTCGTAGCAAGAATCAAGGAAAGGCTTGCAAAAAGAAGGCGGAAAAAAGCAAAAAAGCTGATTCCCAGGAAGAGGAAGAGAAAGAAAATGAAAGCCAGGCGCGATGGAGTTGCGGATCCTGATGGATTCCGCGAGGGACAACTGGTCCTAATGTTTAACCCACAGAGGAAGAAGGACTGTCTCCTAAACTAGAAACAGAGTGGGATGGACCATTCAAGGTGATAAAGAGAATGAACGATTTTGTGTATGGGATACAGAAGCACAATAGCCCCCGATCGAAAATGAAGGTGGTACACTTGGAGCGACTCGCAAAATGCGGAAGCAGTGGTTCTGTGCCTGTTCGGGACGAACAGGCTTAAGCGGGCGGCATTGTTACGAATTTGGTTGTGAACAGTCCCATTATAATAATTCTAGAACCTACTGAATTTTTGCTATTCTTATCTGCTTTTATGATTCATCATAATTACTCTAGAACATAATGAATTATTATTCTTATTGTTTTTATTATTCATTGTAAATGAGCACGTGACAACTATACATGCATGCATACATACATACATAGATAATGGAATGGGAATGTACAGAAACACACTTGTTAAATACGCACGTTTTCTAAGTAATTGAAACCGCGAATAAGCTCATGATTATTGTTGTTGTTAACCGTCGGCATTTGTACGTCTGATTGGAGCGTGTGTGTATGTATGTATGTATGTACGCATGTCTGGAGTTCATGGTAATTTGAGTGTACGATGATATTCTTAATGCACAAATTAAAAACAAAAAATCGGATGATAGTCTTTTTCTAACGGCAAAGCCAATTTTACGCGAGCAATCAACTTCGCTGACTCCGATGCCAAGTGGTGATTCGGTAACATTACCATTGCCTAGTTCATCTTTATTTAAGTCAGCGGCATTATTCGCTCCGGGCTCGTGTTCATCACTTAACCAAGTTATCACTACAGACAACAGTAGTCAAAAACCTAAGGTGCCTGCCGGAATGGACAGATATATTACAGTGGTAAAGCGCGGGCGAAGCCCAAATTCTTCAAAGATATCATCTGTTCCCAAGATATCCAAGGATATCGACGCAGCTAACCGTCAAAACCGTTTCAAAATATTGCAAGTTGACAGCGACAGACCCGAAGAATCCTCGAAGAAAACCTCAAAACCACCACCAATATATCTGAGACAAAAAAATTCAAACACTCTTATTAAAAAGCTAATCTCGGTCATTGGTGAAAAGGCATTTCACATTGTTCCAATAAAACGTGGTAACATTGACGAAACAAAAGTTCAAATATATAATGAAAAAGACTTCCGCAAAATGGTTACTGAATTTGAGAAAAATAATACAAGTTTTTACACATTCCAGCTTAAGAGCGCTAAAGGCCTACAGGTCGTACTGAAGGGCATTGATTCTTACGTTTTCCCTGCTGAAACAAAAGATGCTCTCACCCTCCAAGGATTCAAGGTAAAAATGTCTCTAACATAATAAACAGGGAGAAGATCCCCCAACCCTTATTTCGCGTTGAACTGGAGCCAAATGATATAAAATTAAAGAAAAATGAGACCCATCCAATTTATAACCTAAAAAAACTCTTATACCGAAGAATCACAGTTGAAAAACCACACAAGCGTTCTGGACGCGTACAGTGCCATAATTGTCAAGAATATGGCCACACAAAAACTTATTGTAAATTACTTACTGTTTGTGTTGTGTGCGGTGAATTACACAATACGGCCATTTGCAATAAGTCGAAAGATCAGAGGGAAAAAACTGCAGTAATTGTGGTGGTAATCACACTGCTAACTACAGAGGATGTCCTGTATACTCCTTCGTTAAACAGGCTATGAGTCAAAAGCCTAAAGTAACCCCAGCACAAACAGGAAATACGTACTCCGCCACTTATCCTCTAATGGCCCAACCAATCACTCCACAAGTATCGTATGCTGACGCTGTGAAGATCAACTCTGTTCCAGTGCAAAAAGTGTCACCAACAAATACTACAACAAATGCTAACCCAAGCTTTAATTTCAGTCGCCTTGAAACTACTATTAATAATCTGGTGCAAACTATAAACAACTTCACAACAAATATGACTAGCATGATGCAAGAAATGCTGCGAATGCAGAACGCACTACTTCTAGCATTAGTTAACAAGCCATGAACACGTTAAAAGTATGTTTCTGGAACGCAAAACGCATTCGCCAACATAAAAATGAACTTGAGCACTTCCTCACAGCAAAAAATATAGATATAATGTTGGTATCTGAGACTCATTTGACTTCGAGAAGCCTATTTAAAATGAGTGGCTACACCTTATATGATACAAAGGACCCGAGAGGAAGAGCATGCGGAGGATCAGCAGTTCTAATAAAGTCAAGATTAAAGCACTATATTCTTGAGAACACTTGTGAAGACCATCTACAAGCAACGAATATTTGTATCGTAAATTTTTGTTCAAATCTCGTGATATCATCGATTTACTCCCCTCCCAGATTTTCAATCACTGAGGATCAATACGAGGATTTTTACAAAACTCTTGGACATTGTTTCGTAGCAGCTGGAGACTACAATGCAAAACATACGTTCTGGGGATCGCGTCTTATTACGCCTAGAGGTAGAGCATTGTTCAACACAATTTCAAAAATGGTTTTGGATGTCATTTCCAGCGGGGAGCCCACTTACTGGCCTACTGACATACAAAAAAATTCCGGATGTTATAGACTTTGGCGTCATGAAAAATGTATCTAGGGATTTAATTCATGTTGAAGCTTCTCATGACATCTCCTTCGATCACACTCCCACGATCGTTACAATTTGTAGCCCACTAAGAAGTGACCTACCTCACCCATATGCGAAAATGATAAATAATAGTATAGTAGTTTTGTATTTTTGTTCTTATTTCTTGCGTGTATGTGATCGATACACGATTTTGTTTCTCTGGTTATGCCTTTTATAAGGCATTGTAGTCCATTTGAAGAGACCATTTCTAGATATTTTGCTGCCGTTATTCCTTCTTTTAGAATATAAATATTTACATCACCAATGATAATAACATCCTGTTTATTTCCAACATTGTTTATCGTTTCTCAAGCTCTGTTATAAATTCTTTTGTTTTTTTAATTGGTAGCCGGTATATCATAAACATTATAGTCATTGTTGAGCATGATTTTTCAGAGAGAGAACAGTATGATGTAAAGTGATAAAGAGAATAACAAATAGAACATTTAACGAACTTTGTTGGTAATTCTTTATTACATTGTGTACAGAGGCTAATTTTTGTATTTTTTCACTTTTTTCTTGATGTTATATTTATAATTTTTATTGTAGTAATGTATCTATATTTTTTGACCTTTTTTTATAATAATTTGTTTTTTTTTAATTTTTAAGCTTAAGGTCTTTTATTTTTTAAACAATTTTATTAAAAAATAACAATCAATATTTCGATATTCTTTAGGAAATTTTTATTTTTAGGATTGGTTTATTTTTTATAAATTTTAGCACTAATTTATCGCTATTTAAATCTTATTTTATTGGAGCTCAGTAAAAATTTCGACCGTTTACAATGAAAGCATATATATATATATATATATATATATATATATATATATATATATATATATATATATATATATATATATATGTATATATATGTATATATATATATATATATATATATATATATATATGTATATATATATATATATATATATATATATATATATATATATATGTATACATATATATATATATATATATATATATATATATATATATATATATATATATATATATATATATATATATATATATGAATATATATATATATATATATATACATACATACATACATACATATATATATATGTATGTATATATATATATATATATATATATATATATATATATATATATATATATATATATATATATATATACATACATATATATATATATATATATATATATATATATATATATATATATATATATATATATATATATATATATTTATAACATATATATATATGTATATATATGTATATATATTTATAACATATATATATATATATATATATATATATATATATATATATATATATATATATATATATATATATATATATATACAGTGAACTCGCGATAATGTGAACTAATAAAAACCAAGGTAGTTCACATTATCGAATTTGTTCACATTTTCGATTGTAAAAATTTGTGGTGTCATATTGTGTTTTTTGCCTAAAAAAGGTTACAAAATATTGAAACTCTTGGAATTTTTAACATAAAATGTAATTTGTTACAAACTTAACGATTTCTTAAATTTTAAATTCACGTTTTATATTAACTTTTTGGAGCCACCCTTAGCTGGCATTGAAGTCGTGTTCATTTTTATTAAAATTAGAATGAAGCTGTTTCGCTTTTTCTTTCAGCATCAATCCACTTATTGGAAGGTTTTTACCTCTCATGTTAAGAAACCACTTGTATAGAGATTTATCCATCATTGGAAGCTCTGAAATACGTAGTTTTACGTTTCACTGGTCTATAATACGTATTTTTAACACACTTATAAATTTTATTATTCTTATTGTGCATCGAACAAATGTTATATTTCCCAACATTATATTTAACACTAATGGTTAAAAACTTTCTGTTATTCTTAGACATCTTTGTAAATACACAGGAATGTAAATACACATGTTTTTACGCGTGACGAAACACAACAAAACTCAAAGTGTGCAAGTACAATAGTTTACAGTTTTTTATTCAATCGGGGGATTTCCAAAATTAGAAAACAAACAAAAATCGCCAAATTTTTTGTTCACTATTTAGAGCCATTAAACTTTGTTCACTATTTAGAGCGTCCATATAAAAAAATAGGTGTTCACATTACTGGATAGTTCATTATATTGGAAGTTCACATTACCGAGAGGTCACTGTATATATATATATATATATATATATATATATATATATATATATATATATATATATATATATATATATATCATTCATACATGTTGAACCTTCGTAGTGAACAGACGTGTTAGCGGAGTTATTTTTACATACTAAACAAACAAAAATACAAACAAAAAAAATATTCGTAATAAGTACTGATTCGTAATAAGTACGGGTTTTTTGTGTAATTTGCTTTATTTGCACTAATAACATTTTTCATATAATCTGAAACAACAAAAACAAAAAAAAAAACAACCGTAAACAAAGTGACTGAGGAATACTCTGCATGAGTACCTCAAAAACAAACAATTGTGAAGTGAGTTCTAACGGCAGAAATGCCTATTTTACTGTGAGTTCTGAAGCTCTTAATGCAAACAATAAAAATAAAAAAATTGATGATAGTCTTTTTCTAACGGCAAAGCCAATTTTACGTGAGCGATCAAATTCGCTTACTCCGATGCCAAGTAGTATTTCTCTAACATTACCGCTGCCTAGTACTTCTTTATTTAAATCAGCGCCATTATCCGCTCCGAGCTCGTGTTCATCACTTAACCAAGTTATCACTACAGACTACTAGTTTTTACACATTCCAGCTCAAGAGCGCTAAAGGCTTACAGGTCGTACTGAAGGGCATAGATTCGTACGTTGTCCCTGCTGAAATAAAAGATGCTCTCACCCTCCAAGGATTCAAGGTAAAAAATGTATCCAACATAATAAACAGGGAGAAGATCCCCCAACCCCTATTTCGCGTTGAACTGGAGCCAAACGATGTAATATTGAAGAAAAATGAGACCCATCCAATTTATAATTTAAAATATCTGTTATACCGGAAAATTACAGTCGAAGAACCACACAAGCGCTCAGGACCCGTACAGTGCCATAATTGTCAAGAATATGGCCATACGAAAAGTTATTGTAAATTACCTACTGTTTGTGTTGTGTGTGGTGAATTACACAACACTGCTATTTGCAATAAGCCAAAGGATCAAAAGGAAAAAAAGTGCAGTAATTGTGGAGGTAATCACACTGCTAACTACAGAGGATGTCCTGTATTTTCTTTTGTTAAACAAGTTATGAACCAAAAGCCTAAAGTAACTCCAGCTCAAGCAAGAAATACGTTCTCCACTACTCATCCCCTAATGGTCCAACCAATCACTTCACATGTATCGTATGCTGACGCTGTGAAGATCAACTCTATTCCCGTTCAAAAAGTGTCACCACCAAATAATACAACAAATGCAAACCCAAGCTTTAATTTCACTCGCCTTGAAGCTACTATTGACAATTTGGTGCAAACTATAAACAACTTTACAACAAATATGACTAGTATGATGCAAGAAATGCTGCGAATGCAGAACACACTGCTTCAAGCATTAGTTAACAAGCCATGAACACGTTAAAAGTATGTTTCTGGAACGCAAACGGCATTCGCCAACACAAATATGAACTTGAGCACTTCCTCACGGTAAAAAATATTGATATAATGTTGGTATCTGAGACTCATTTGACTTCGAGAAGCCTTTTTAAAATGAGTGGCTACACCTTATATGATACAAAGGACCCGAGAGGAAGAGCATGCGGAGGATCAGCAATTCTAATAAAGTCAAGATTAAAGCACTATATTCTTGAGAACACTTGTGAAGACCATCTACAAGCAACAAATATTTGCATCGAAAATTTCTGTTCAAATCTCGTAATATCATCAGTTTACTCCCCCCCCAGATTTTCAATCACTGAGGATCAATACGAGGATTTTTACAAAACTCTTGGACCTTGTTTCGTAGCAGCTGGTGACTACAATGCAAAACATACGTTCTGGGGATCGCGTCTTATTACTCCTAGAGGTCGAGCATTGTTCAACACAATTTCAAAAATGGGTTTGGATGTCATTTCTAGTGGGGAGCCCACTTACTGGCCTACTGATATACAAAAAATTCCGGATGTTATAGACTTTGGCGTCATGAAAAATATCCCTAGGGATATAATTCATGTTGAAGCTTCACATGATCTCTCCTCCGATCACTCTCCCACGATCGTTATAATTTGTAGCCCAATAAGAAGTGACTTACCTCACCCATATGTGAAGATGATAAATCGTGTTAACTGGCTGGGGTTCAAAAAATATCTCAGTAGTCATTGTGCGGAAAACATCGGGCTTAGAACTCCCGATGATATTGACGCAGACTGGGTTTAATAGAATTTATTCTGCGGGTATTGAACGTCTCGTATGTGAAAAAAGAAGAGCTAGAAGGGAATGGCAACAGCACAGATCTCCCCAACATAAAATCAGACTTAGAGAATGCACTAAACGACTCCAAGAGTTGCTTGCA